>OX393553.1:12492832-12676769 GCA_947650365.1 Chamaelirium japonicum | reverse complement strand
CGACAGGCACGGGCATGCACTAGTAGTTTATAGTTCATCTGAGAGACCTTATTTATGCTTCTTGTTCGACAACATGGAGGAAATAAAACATATTATTAACGGGCCCTACAGATTCGTCTGCATCATTCGCTTCCATAACTATACAGCACATCAATCTAGTGTGCCGGGATTCACAAGTTCTCTTCAATGGCGGCGGATGCGCCGCGCAGACTTTCGGATTGCCTCATTGCCCTTTGAAGGACTGTAACAAACAAAAAAAAAAAAAATTAAAAATTAAAATTTTCGAAAAATGATGGGAGAAGAATAGAAACACAGACAGCAGAGTAAAGAAAAATGCTAATCTGAAAGCAGTCATTACGTCGAACGTTTTGGATGCATCCTTCATGTGTTCAGCTAGCTCTTCCTTTGCCTGTGCAGCTGTAGAAGACTGCATCACACCCAAAATTCTCATGTGTATCAGTAACGGGGGGCGAGAGAGAGAGAGAGAGAGAGAGAGAGAGAGAGAGAGAGAGAGAGAGAGAGAGAGAGAGAGTTAAGGTTAGGGCTGGCAATTTCGGACCCGATACGGCAGACCCGACACGAAGTTAGCGGGTCAGGGCTAAACGGTTTCGGGTCGTAAACGGGTCGACACGATAGACCCGTTTAATAAACGGTTCGGGTCTGGGTTTAGGGTCTGGACACGGTAGACCTGGGAAGACCCGTTTAATATTCAACGGGTCGTGTTGGGTCGGGTCGGGTCTATCCGCAATCCGATACTGTAATATATAGTATCAGCGGGTCTACCAGGTTAGGTCAGGTCGAGTCGGATCATGTCAACTGAATAACCCCGTGTGGTAAACAGGTCTTATCGGGTCTACCCGTTTATAAATGGGTCGGGTGCGGGTTTAGGAACTAGACACGATTAGTTAAACGGGTCGGGTCCGGGTCCGGGTCTAGGGGTTTTGGGCACGACCCGAAACTAGACATGACACAAACTCGATCCGACACGACCCATTGCCACCCCTAGTTAAGGTCTTTGTTATCAAAAACTTCGATTTTTTGAATATGTCTCGATTAAATATTAAAACACGACTTATTCAGTAAGCGTTCACTATGTGATTCTTTCTCGGTTTTTTGAAAAAGTCATGATTTTATAAAAAAAATTTACTATTTTAATGTTTTAATCTCGTCTTAATTCTGATTAATTGCTTTTAATTCCGTCATGTATTGCTCAAAAAACTTATTATAAAATCTATATATAAATATGTTCTAAAATCATACAACAAAGATACTCGGCACGCATCATGCCTTTGGCCTTAGTTGGACATGGCCAACGTCACCACATAAGATTTTCTTGGCATCCACAGTATGAAACAAGCCCTTAGAATGCATTGACCTTTGGTCTTTGTTATCAAAAACTTTGATTTTTTGAATATGTCTCGATTAAATATTAAAACACGACTTATTCAGTAAGCGTTCACTATGTGATTCTTTCTCGGTTTTTTTAAAAAGTCACGATTTTATAAAAAAAATTACTATTTTAATGTTTTAATCTCGTCTTAATTCAGATTAATTGCTTTTAATTCCGTCATGTATTGCTCAAAAAACTTATTATAAAATCTATATATAAATATGTTCTAAAATCATACAACAAAGATACTCGGCACATATCATACCTTTGGCCTTAGTTGGACATGGCCAACGTCGCCACATAAGATTTTCTTGGTATCCACAGTATGAAACAAGCCCTTAGAATGCATTGACCTTTGGTCTTTGTTATCAAAAACTTCGATTTTTTGAATATGTCTCGATTAAATATTAAAACACGACTTATTCAGTAAGCGTTCACTGTGTGATTCTTTCTCGGTTTTTTGAAAAAGTCATAATTTTATAAAATCTTTTACTATTTTAATGTTTTAATCTCGTCTTAATTCTGATTAATTGCTTTTAATTCCGTCATGTATTGCTCAAAAAACTTATTATAAAATCTATATATAAATATGTTCTAAAATCATACAACAAAGATACTTAGCACGCATCATGCCTTTGGTCTTAGTTGGACATGGCCAACGTCACCACATAAGATTTTCTTGGCATCCACAGTATGAAACAAGCCCTTAGAATGCATTGACCATTGGTATTTGTTATCAAAAACTTTGATTTTTTGAATATGTCTCGATTAAATATTAAAACACGACTTATTCAGTAAGCGTTCACTATGTAATTCTTTCTCGATTTTTTTGAAAAAGTCACGATTTTATAAAAAAATTTACTATTTTAATGTTTTAATCTCGTCTTAATTCTGATTAATTGCTTTTAATTCCGTCATGTATTGCTCAAAAAACTTATTATAAAATCTATATATAATATGTTCTAAAATCATACAACAAAGATACTCGGCACACATCATGCCTTTGGCCTTAGTTGGACATGGCCAACGTCACCACATAAGATTTTCTTGGTATCCACAGTATGAAACAAGCCCTTAGAATGCATTGACCTTTGGTCTTTGTTATCAAAATCTTCGATTTTTTGAATATGTCTCGATTAAATATTAAAACACGACTTATTCAGTAAGCGTTCACTGTGTGATTCTTTCTCGGTTTTTTAAAAAAGTCACGATTTTATAAATTTTTTTACTATTTTAATGTTTTAATCTCGTCTTAATTCTGATTAATTACTTTTAATTCCGTCATGTATTGCTCAAAAAACTTATTATAAAATCTATATATAAATATGTTCTAAAATCATACAACAAAGATACTTAGCATGCATCATGCCTTTGGCCTTAGTTGGACATGGCCAACGTCACCACATAAGATTTTTCTTGACATCCATAGTATGAAACAAGCCCTTAGAATGCATTGACCATTGGTATTTGTTATCAAAAACTTCGATTTTTTGAATATGTCTCGATTAAATATTAAAACACGACTTATTCAGTAAGCGTTCACTATGTGATTCTTTCTTGGTTTTTTGAAAAAGTCACGATTTTATAAAAAAAATTACTATTTTAATGTTTTAATCTCGTCTTAATTCTGATTAATTGCTTTTAATTCCGTCATGTATTGCTCAAAAAACTTATTATAAAATCTATATATAAATATGTTCTAAAATCATACAACAAAGATACTCGGCACGCATCATGCCTTTGGCCTTAGTTGAACATGGCCAACGTCACCACATAAGATTTTCTTGGCAACCACAGTATGAAACAAGCCCTTAGAATGCATTGACCTTTGGTCGAGATACCTTCTAAGGTCTTTGATGTTCGCACTGCAAATCTTTGGAATGAAACCATTATTGCTCCGATCGGAAAAGCAGATATCAAAATCTGTATTAAATAAGTCAAAATGAAACCATTATCGATTTACTCGAACTTACGAACCGAATGTGAATCGGAGCATATTTTGGGTTCGGGGGTTATTTGATTGGGTCAGTCTCCAAAACGGTTCGGTTCCAATTAGAACCCTCGAATCGTACGCTTTTTTAAGACGGATGCCCGACATAATAGCTACTCATTATTTTTGTTTGTCAAAACTCTTGATCCCTTCAGTGCTTGCCCATTTTAGTAGTTCGGGTTGCCCAATTTGCAAAATAATGGGCGGGTTGCCCGATTAGAAATGCTTGTGCACATAAATAGATGGAAAAAAAAAACCAACAGATTTTTGAATTGCATAAAAATAATCTTTGATTTGCAGAACGAAAACATAAAGTCCAACCCATATCCTCACATATTTCAAACGAATTCTTCGCATTCAACATCAAACAGACAGTCTTTGATTTCCATAAAAAAAAAAAAAAAACTACCAAAGCATTCAACCTTAGTGTGTCACTTTCTCGGGTTTCTCGGGTTGGGAAGGAAATCGGGTTGATCCTTTTTTGTCCAAACCCGTCCAAATTTTTAACCAGCTCTGCCCATGTTTGTCCATTGTTCGGGTTGGGCGGATCGGGTTCGGGTCAGACCCGTCCAAGTCCCACCCCTATCTTACAAGGTGGCAATCACTTGATTTGAGATCTTTTCTCAGTCTTAGAGACTGAGATAGCATCCGTTGAAGTTAAAGAAACAAGAATTGAGCAAAATAGGAGTGCACCGGTGGTGGACGGGAGATACTCATTTGGCTCTGCCACTGTCTTCCAAGCCTAGGATCCTTTCCTAGGCATTGGCTAGTTCCATAATTTACCAAGCCCACAATACTTGGCACAACAATAGTAGGCCCACAAGGAATCCTATTAGGGATGCGGTCGATAACTTCCTCACTTATAAGATTTTAGGGATCAACTGAAAAAGTCAAATCTCCTTATGCTCTGACCAACCCTGGTCACACTACAGAGTCCCATCGTTACCAAATTTGAAGTTGGGAAAAAATCGACTAGGGGAGACGTCGGAAAAAAATGAGAAAACAAACAATAGAATTTTAGAATATATATATATATATATATATATATATATATATATATATATATATATATATATATATATATATATATATATATATATATATGTGTGTGTGTGTGTGTGTGTGTGTGTGTGTGTGTGTGTTACAATAGAATTTTTTAGCAATACAAAACGGGATTAAAACACAATTAATTGGGTTTAAAACGTAAAAATCATGATTTTTTTATAAAATCGTGATTTAAAAAAAAATCAGGAAAGAGTCGCGTAGCGAACGTTTACTGAATAAGTCGTGTTTTAGCCGAGATTTATTCAAAAAAATCAAAGTTTTTGGTAACAGAACTGTTGGAATTGGATCCGCTTATCAGAGTCGCAGCGGAAGCAAAAGATAGATCCGAAGATCATACGGTGTATGTTTCATTACAATTAATTCTACAAAACAATCTATATGCAAATCTATGATCTTAGCATATGTGCGGACACCCTAGAGGCACACTACGATCTACGGAAGACATGCATGCATCTAGTTAGGTGTTTAGAATCATTATAACTTGTGGATCTATGATCCGGAGAGAACGGAACGATGATGAACCACACATGAATCGCAAGGGAAACTGTCGGATAGCATCTTGTTCTTTTGCGAATTGAGGAATCCTCGAAGTCCTACCTCTAAGTGCAAGGACTACAAGCCGACGGAGGAATTCGTTGTGAAGACGATGGCTAGCCGTGAGATCTCCTCCTCCTCTTTCTCTCTTCTTCCTTCTCCTTCTTCTTCCTTCTTCTTCCTCTTTCTTCCTTGGCCGAAACCACAAAGAGAGGGAGAGGTTCGGATTTTCTAGAGAGGGGAGACATATAAGGCCGGCCCCTCCCCCTCTATTCTTCATATAGGGCCGGTCTCCTAGTGCAATGCGCAATCTAGGGCCGGCCCTAAGAAGATTAGGATGAGCAGGGGTCGGTTTTAGGGTTTCCAAGTGTCTATCGTGAAGCCTGGACGAAAACGTCCTTCACGAAAAGTGAAAAACTGAAAGAGAGATTGAGTGAGGTGCGCTACTCGGAATCGAGTTCCATCAGCGCTTATGAGCTCCTGGAATTATTCCGCTTATTCTAAGATCCATATTCAATATGTTCTGAGCCATATTTCAGTATTTACCAAAATACCCCTACGGCCCCTAACATATGTGAATTAGGTTCTTAGGCTCCGGGCTTGCGCTCCATCGCGCTACTTCGCATTCAATGTATCCAACCAGGTCGGGGAACAATTCATATACGCAATGACAGGATGGAACCTTAAGGGTTCAGGATCTCTAGCTCCAACCGGATCCCTGATTAACTATTCCGGTGACACACCGAAAGTTTCGTTAGTCAGCCCTAATCCGATTAACCCGCATAGCCACCCAGAGTGCGACGCGAGTTGAACTCTAGTGATCCTAAACTTATGTTACTCCCTTGTAACCCTGTTCTCTACTATACTCTGATAATCCTTAGTCCCTCCTATTACTGGTGTCATGATACGACTCGGGTGGTGGGGAGCACCGTCAGATCCCGATCGATCATCTAACTAGGAATTGATGACTTGTCATCTATAACACCACACACCTTCTGGTGCTATGCCTAGCATCCGGAACATCGTCAGTCATACTGACAACCACCAGGCCTGGGTTAACTGTGTGGACAGATTGACTCATCAAAACGCACCCATCCAATACTGGACGTCGGATAACCTGTAGGGATTACATGTCACTCAAGCGCCAGCCGGGTAACCCAACGTACCGTGGTATTGGACTATGGAAGGTCCGCACACGTTGGCACATCAAAGCACCACACAATTGGTTGGCCCAGTGTATATGGTCCCTCAGGGCTAAGGACAGATTATCTATAGTAGCAAGACGGTTTATGCACCAGTGTCTGAATCACTGAACTGTGCACCTTCTTGGTTCCTGTTCAACACGATCATCGTGCTTGGTCAGGTGAATGGGAATCCCACGTTTCCGTAGTGGAGACTTCACCACATCCTCTACCTGCCAACAGCTTGTTCTCGGTGAAGCGACCGACATCACTTAAGCTGTGAACTAGTTCTAGGTCTACACATAACTGGTCCACTGGGTCTCCCAAGCATGGATCCACCATGCGCCTCAATGGCCTACTGTGTTCCCTAGGGTTCTTTATTATATGTATATTAACATATACCATAGTAGTATTCTAATTAAAGCAATAACCAAAGGCATCTTTATTAATGTTAATACAGAAAATCCACGCTAAGGACATACGAGCTACAACAATCTCCCACTTGGCCTAGTGGGGAACAACAGTCTTAACTCTCATGGCATCCATGTGCTTCTCAAAAGCCTTGGTAGATAACGCCTTTGTGGGGGGGAAATTTCCGAGCCGCCTTGATCGAGAATCCCACCCCCACAGCCTTGATTGAATTGGATTGTTTGTAGAGTTAGAGAGATGGGAGAATAGATAGAGAGAATAAAATGCGATGACACAGGGATTGGTGACGGAGTTCGGCCTTACGACCTACGTCTCCGGGCGAGAGGTGCCACCTGATCTTCACTATAATTTAAGTATAAAGGGTTGGTCATTCCATCAGAGGAGGAGAGGATCTAGAGCCAGAGCCAGAGCCCTCTATTCTCCCCACCTTGTTCTCTTCTAGTTGCTCCGTGCAACTAGAAGAGTCCGTCATGTTATCTGCCTTGATCGGGAACCCCGCCCCACAGCCTTTGTGAAAGGGTCCGTCATGTTATCTGCAGATGCCACCTGAGTCACTGCAACCTCCCCTCGCTTCTGCAAGTCCCGGATAATGTAGTATTTCCGCTCGATATGCTTGTTTTTCTGGTGATATTTTGGCTCCTTGGATTGTGCTACCACTCCACTATTGTCACAGTAAAGGACAATAGGATCTTGAGCTCCCGGTACGCATCCTAAGTCCCTGAGAAACTTCTTGAGCCACACCGCCTCCTTAGCTGCTTCGTACGCCGCAACGTACTCAACCTCTGTCGTCGAATCTGCGATGCATCCCTGCTTCACGCTCCTCCAACTGACAACTCCTCCTCCTAATGAAAACACAAACCCTGGCGTCGATCTTCTGGATTCCGAATCTGACACAAAGTCAGAATCCATATATCCAATCGACATCAGTTTCTGTGAAGAGTAAACTAACTCATAATCTCTCGTCCTACGGAGATACTTGAGTATACTTTTCACAGCAGTCCAGTGCCCTGGACCCGGATTTGACTGATACATGCCTATCATGCCTACTGCATAGCATATATCTGGTCTCGTGCACTGCATAGCATACATCAGACTCCCTACAGCCGAAGCATAAGGTATCTTCTGCATCTATGCCCTCTCCTCAGAAGTCTTTGGACCCTGATCCTTGGACAATTTCATTCCATGTCTGAATGGAACCAGTCCCTTCTTAGAATTGTGCATACTGAATCTGACCAAGATAGTATCTATGTAGACTGACTGTGACAGCGAGAGAGTCTTGTTCTGGCGATCTCGAGTTACCTTGATCCCCAGAACATAACTCGCTTCACCCAAGTCTTTCATGTCAAATTGAGAGGATAACCACACCTTCACTGTAGACAATGTTCCAATATCGTTTCCAATAAGCAGGATATCGTCTACGTAAAGCACTAGAAAAACTACTGCAGTCTTATCGCTCCTTTTATAAACACATGGTTCATCCACGTTCTGCTCAAATCCATAAGACTGGATAGCCTAATCAAAACGCATGTTCCAACTTCTGGATGCTTGTTTCAGTCCATAAATGAACCTTTGCAACTTGTACACCAGACTTTCCTAACCTTTTGCGACAAAGCCTGGAGGCTGAGACATATAGATGTCTTCTTCCAAATCCTCGTTGAGGAATGAAGTATTGACGTCCATTTCTCAGATCTCCCAATCATAATGGGCTGCAATGGACAAGAGAATCCGGATAAACTTAAGCATAGCCACTGGCGAAAATGTTTCGTCATAGTCGATCCCTTCTCGTTGGGAATAACCCTTAGCGACTAGTCTAGCTTTGTAAGTCTCAACGGTATCATCCGGACCTCTTTTTCTTTTGTACACCCACTTACACCCAACAGGTTTAATGTTGTGAGACGGTATTACAAGTGTCCAGACCGAGTTTTGGGACATCGATGTTAGTTCTGCCTCCATGGTTTTCTGTCATACTGCATGGTCAGAGGATACCATCACTTCGTCATAGTTCAGAGGATCATCCTCCTGAAACTCTGGATCCACCATAAAGGCTTCTCCAATGTATCTATCAGGAGCACTTGTGGTCCTTCCACTGCGACGAGCCTGCGGTGGTTCCATAGGATCGATTCTACAGTATCGTTTATCTTAGTGGTATCGGCTCCCACTACGTTTTCTGTCTGCGTACTCCCATCAGTACCAAGCAATTCTTCAAGAACTACTTTACTGGTGGGCTTATGGTCTATTAAATAATCATGCTCGAGGAATACGGCGTTCGTCGAGACGACAACCTTTCTATCATCAGGATCATAAAATAAACCACCCTTTGTCCCTTTTGGATACCCAACAAACAGACATACCTTAGTCTTTGACTCCATCTTATCTCTCTTGTCCTTCCGCACATGTGCTGGACAACCCCAAATCCTAAAGTGCTGTAGGCTTGGCTTTTGCTTCAACCACAGCTCCCAAGAAGTTAGAGGTACTGACTTTGATGGAACAAAGTTCAAAGTATATACTGTCGTCTCTAGGGCATATCCCCAAAAACTAGGTGGCAATGTTGCATAACTCATCATAGTCCGAACCATGTCTAACAAAGTTTGATTTCTCCTCTCAGATACACCGTTTTGTTGTGGTGTCCCTGGTGCAGTCAATTGGGATACGATCCCATGCTCACGCAGGTACCCAATAAATTCATCCGATAGATATTCGCCTCCTCGATCCGATCGAAGAGACTTGATGCTTTTATCCGTCTGCTTTTCTGCTTCAGCTCTGAACTCCTTGAATTTATCAAAGGATTCAAACTTCCACCGCATTAGGTATATGTATCCAAACCTCGAGTAATCATCCGTGAAGGTGATGAAATACTCAAAGCTCCTATGGCACGAACACTTATGGGCCAACATACATCAGTGTGTACCAACTCTAATACCTCCTGAGATCTGCTACCTTTGGCTCGGAAAGATCTTTTAGTCATCTTGCCTTCCAGGCAAGACTCACACGTCGGTAGGCTTTCTGAAATATCTGGACTTAAAAGTCCTACCTTAATCAACCTGTGAATCTTGTCTGAGGCTATGTGTCCAAGCCTTAGATGCCAAAGGAGTGTTGGATTATCTGAGGGATTTTTCCTTTTAGATGAATTAACCACACATGCTTCAGTTATGTTATCCTGCTTATGATTGGAGTTAATTACATAGAGACCATTCTGTATCTTCCCCTTACAAACAAAGGAACCATTCAATTTAATTGACACACCAGAAGTATCAAATAAAACTGAAAAACCTTCATTATTCAATAAGAAAACAAAAATTAAGTTTCGTCTCAAGGACGGTACATAAAGTATGTCTCTAAGTAATAAACTTCTTCCATCAAGAAACTGCAAGACGACATCTCCAACTGCTTCAGCCTCTGCCACGGCCTCAGTTCCCATGCTTATGATTATCTCTCCATCACCCAGTTTTCTTGTCGCCTTGAACCCCTGCAAATTATTGCAAGCATGGTTAGTGGAATCAGAATCCACAATCCATGATACTGGAGAACAACTGGATGCTACTAGGGATTCCATTATGTGAATTTAAGATATACCTGTCTTAGCTTTCTTGGGAGCTGCGCAGCAGTCGCCCTTCCAGTGCCCCTTCTTGCCGCATCGGAAATATTTTCCTTTGGGCTTCGCTGGACCATCCTGCTTAGGAACCTGCGACTGCACCTGGCCATCTTCACGGGCTTCTTAGACTTTTTTTTCTGAAACTTGTCTTTAGCTTTCAGAGAAGACTTCCGCTCTACGTTCAGGGATTGGGAGTCTGCCTTCATCCCGTCCTCTGCCGCCTGGAGTGCCGCTAGGAGCTCTGCGTTAGATATCTCCAACCGGTTAAGGTTGAAGTTGGTAACGAAGCCCTCAAACGTTCCTGACAGAGATGCGAGGAAAATATCAGTCTGTATCTCTGCATCCAAGATACATCGAAGGAACCAAGTTCATTTACATAGACAAACAGTTTCAGCATATGATCCCGAACTAAAGTCCCCTCTGCCATCTTCGTGGACATCAATTTCTTTGATGGTCAGATAACGAGTTACCCGACTACGACCCTCGAACATTTTCTTTAAATAGAGTATCATGTCTGAAGTGAAAGCCATGTCTTCGACTTACTTCTGAAGGACAGTCTGCAAGGATGCCACTATGTAGCACTTGCACATCTCATCAGTCTCTAGCCAGTCTTTCCATTCCTTCAACTGGGCCTCAGTAGCACTTGGTCCCGGCATGGCCGGTTGAGGGGTACTTAGGGTAATTGTGTGTTTGCCAACCCTTAGGACGAGCATCAGGTTACGCTTCCAGTCCTCGTAGTTTGGTCCCGTAAGTTTGTTATCATTAAAAATGGAGGCAAGGGAGTCGAGCTTGGTCATGATTTCTGTAAACAATGGTTCAAAACAAAATTAGGGTTTACTACAATCTATTTCATGGAATTTAGAAATAGATAATGTCTACTCCAGCCGCTATGTCTTCACTATCTCAAGTGGAGACATCCAGGAATCTAAATTCCTTGGGATCGAGCACTGAGACTATCGGCCTTGAATTGGAGACGCAATCTAGGTGAGAGCATGCAACCGCTTCTGCCAATGGGGTTTTTACGACCAAGTTTTCATCAGAATTACCCATGGCAAACTGAAAGACCTCCCAGTCTTCTTTTGGCCAGCTTTATGTGACCCGCGTGCGCAGCAACGGCGGCTTCACATAAGCTTTCGAATGCTTCCCACAAATCTAGGTGGTGTCGGCAGGGGGATTCATAGGCTCCCGCGGTACAGGAAAAAACCATCACCCACTGCCACCGACATCCTCTATGTCCTGTAGGAAACCACTAGGCGAACCAGCATGGAAGGAAACACAGCTCTCACCCGGTGGGAATATCGAACTGCGTCCTCCCACCCAGACCCTTAGCCGGTTGATTATGAAGGTCAGGGGCTCCCCTTTAGAGGGAACATCTTACACATCCCTTTTTTATGAGGTTTTATGCATATCTAGAAAGGTCACGACCTCCTAGACTTAGACCCTGGTCTCCTACGCTCCCACTAGGATTACAAACCTTCCCACAAAGTATTAGTGTCCTCGGAAAATATCATAGTCCCTACCTTGAATACTCAGCTTTCACCTTTCTTGCAAGGATCACATTACATAGATTTCAAGGATCCTGATACTTCACTAGTTTGCCCGTAATCCTAAGATCTGCAGCCTAGCCTAAGGTCAACGTGGAAAGGATTCCCACTAGAATGACACCTCGTTCACAATTTGATGCCTGATGTCATAGTAGACCTCATCTCATTATAGGTTTCGATGCTGGCCAAATAGGGACATCCGACAACCTCCGTCGGACCTTAACCTAATGGTGGCATAACCAAATCGTGATGAGTTCAAACTACCATCAAACGCCATCTAAAAACGGGTATCACACAATGAAATCCTAACCTAACTTGGTCGCTAAGACCACGTGGGGAAAGGGCATCCCACTAAGATTATCATACTTCTTATGGAGACATTAGTTATCTCTAAACAAATCTAACATTGCGTCTATCTCGGTGCACAGTACTTGGCTACCTGAACTACCACGAGGGCGGTTACCACCTTTCCTTTTAGCTAACCACCGGATTCGCACGTGTTAGAACCATATAGAGACACCGATAAATCCATAAGCTTAATACTAATCCTAAGCCTGATCTAGAGACAAACTCACAAACAAGATAGATAATCACATTATCGGGGTTCTCTAAACACTAAGAAAAGATAATCAACAGAAATAGCATCCAAACTGAATCAAGTACAGGGTCCGACCTCTGAACCTGAATAGCACAGCCAAGATATCCTGCTTTACCATTCTGCACGATCTTTGACGATGATCCCTATCATCGCCAACGTGCACGTTTTCGTCGGGTCTTTGCACGTCATGGTACCGCTTGCCCGAACCGTGAATGTATTATCATATCTTTCTTCCTGTGACCGAAAAACTAACACGCTCCGAGCAAGTGCTCGTTCGTGTACAATTTTGCTAGAAAGAAAAGGAAACAATCCTAGAAACATGGCCAAGGAACCGAGGGTGGTCAACCTCTACCCTCGCCCATCTAGAGCCTTAAAACCCACAAGCACAATAATAATCAATACAAATTTAAATCCGGGGTCCGACCCCCGAAGGCATGCAATCACAGATTATTATTCAGCGCAAAAAGACGATACATAGCACAATCTATATGCATGATCTACGCCGAACCCCGACGAAAACATATGTCATCATATATTCACATAATGTTTTCACGAATTCATGCATGAAACATACACCAAAACGTGCTCTGATACCAATTGTTGGAATTGGATTCGCTTATCAGAGTCGCAGCGGAAGCAAAAGATAGATCCAAAGATCATACGGTGTATGTTTCATTACAATTAATTCTACAAAACAATCTACATGCAAATCTATAATCTTAGCATATGTGCGGACACCCTAGAGGCATACTACGATTTACGGAAGACATGCATGCATCTAGTTAGGTGTTTAGAATCATCATACCTTGTGGATCTATGATCCGGAGAGAACGGAACGATGATGAACCGCATGTGAATCGCAAGGGAAACTATCGGATAGCACCTTGTCCTTTTGCGAATTGAGAATCCTCGAAGTCCTACCTCTGAGTGCAAGGATTACGAGCCGACGAATGAATTCATTGCGAAGACGATGGCTAGCCGCGAGATCTTCTCCTCCCCTTTCTCTCTTCTTCCTTCTCCTTCCTTCCTCCTTCTTCTTCCTTCTTCTTCCTCTTTCTTCCTTGGCCAAAACCACAAAGAGAGGGAGAGAGGGAGAGGTTCAGATTTTCTGGAGAGGGGAGACACATAAGGTCGGCCCCTCCCCCTCCATTCTTCATATAGGGCCGGTCTCCTAATGCCATGCACAAGCTAGGGCCGGCCCTAATAAGATTAGGATGAGGGGGGGTCGGTTTTAGGGTTTCCAAGTGTCATCGTGAAGCCTGGACGAAAGCGTCCTTCACGAAAAGTGAAAAACTGAAAGAGAGATTGAGTGAGGTGCGCTACTCGGAATCGAGTCCGTCATCGCCTATGAGCTCCTGGAATTATTCTGCTCATTCTAAGATCCATATTCAATATGTTCTGAGCTATATTTCAATATTTACCAAAATACCCCTACGGCCCCTAACACATGTGAATTAGGTTCTTAGGCTCCGAGCTTGCGCTCCATCGCGCTACTTCGCATCCAACGTATCCAACCAGATCGGGGACAATTCCTATACGCAACGACAGGGTGGAACCTTCAGGGTTCGGGATCTCTAGCTCCAACCGGATCCCTGATTAACTGTTCCGGTGACACACCGAAAGTTCCGTTAATCAGCCCTAATCCGATTAACCCGCATAGCCACCCAGAGTGCGACGCGAGTTGAACTCTAGTGATCCTAAACATATGTTACTCCCTCGTAACCCTGTTCTCTACTATACTCTGATAATCCTTAGTCCCTCATATTACTGATGCCATGATACGACTCGGGCGGTGGGGAGCACCATCAGATCCCGATTGATCATCTGACTAGGAATTGATGACTTGTCATATATAACACCACACACCTTCCGGTGCTATGCCTAGCATCCGGAACATCGTCAGTCATACTGACAACCACCAGGCCTGGGTTAACTGTGTGGACAGATTGACTCATCAAAATGCACTCATCCAACATTGGACGTCGAATAACCTGTAGGGATTACATGTCACTCAAGCGCCAGCCGGGTAACCCAACGTACCGTGATATTGGACTATGGAAGGTCCGCACACGTTGGCACATAAAACCACCACACAACTGGTTAGCCCAGTGTACATGGTCCTTTAGGGTTAAGGACAGATTATCTATAGTAGCAAGACGGTTTATGCACTAGTGTCTGAATCACTGAACTGTGCACCGTCTTGGTTCTTGTTCAACACGATCATCGTGCTTGGCCAGGTGAATGGGAATCCCACGTTCCCGTGGTGGAGACTTCACCACATCCTCTACCTGCCAACAGCTTGTTCTCGGTGAAGCGACTAGCATCACCTAAACTGTGAACTAGTTCTAGGTCTACACATAACTGGTCCACTGGGTCTCCCAAGCATGGATCCACCATGCGCCTCAGTGGCCTACTGTGTTCCCTAGGATCCTTTATTATATGTATATTAACATATACCATAGTAGTATTCTAATTAAAGCAATAACCAAAGACATCTTTATTAATGTTAATACAGAAAATCCACGCTAAGGACACACGAGCTACAACAAGAACTACATATATCCTCACATTTAACTAGGCGAATTCCTTTACTCGACTTAGCCTTAGCAATAAAAAATGACGTATCCCCACCTTTCAGGTTGCATCGAGGCAAGATTGATTTCACAAATGTGTGCCCGAGAGAAAACTAGCCTTCTACTCGCCAATCTATAAGCGGCCCGATTAGAGATAGCCACATCATTAGACATGATATGATTATTGCCCGGCGCCATCACTCAAATATATCTAAAGGGGTTGATACCTCTCTCAATGCTAAGGCCCCTCGGTGTTGGTAATGCACACGTTTACAATAGATGACTAGCAGCAAAGAATTCAATTAAAAAGCAATCTGCGTGGATATCTGAAGGGGTCAATACCTCCCTTTTTGCCTCTATTTGATTAATTATAATGATAATAATAATAATAATAATAATAATAATAATAATAATAAAAGCATTATATCGATTCGGGTCGAAAATATGAACTTTGATTGACCAAAGGGTCGTACTTGTTTTCGGTAAACAAACCGGGAAGATGATATTTCACAACAAATCGGGTTTCATTCGACAAACGAATCAAATTTGTTCTACGAATGATTCGAAAGGGAAAAGGAAAGAGGAAGAGAAGGATCGGAGGGTTTATTTGTTCACAAGGCCTTCCACGACGATTTCGTTGATGACGTAACCGATGACTCGGCTCAGGAAATTATCGCCGGCCATTCTCTCCGGCGAGATCGATCCTCGGAGCCAAAGACAAAACCTTAGAGGAGAAAAGTTTTCTTTTTTCGTGAACGAAGGGGGCCGCACCTGGGTGAGAAGCTTATCCGGTCCGATGAGGCGGACTTCGAAAAGACCAGGTCTGTGGAAGTGGATGGAACATAGTTCTAAAACCCGGACCCATACTGAACTGGACCGATCCAACCCTTGCTTTTAAAGGTTGAACTGATTAAATAGCCCTAAAAGTAATTATAATAGCCCATAGACGATCAAATCTTATCCAAGATCAAGGTTAAGTCTAGGATAGTCTGTGCCCGCACGATCTTAAAGCAGTAGGCAAAGTAGGTCCACATTTGAGGTTTCCCGCTGCACCTGTAACTCTGTAAGTGACGCATCCGGCAGCCCCGATTTGCAAGAAAATCCGCAACCTAATTGGCCTCCCTATAAACATGACGGATCCTCCCATAAGGAAGAATCTCGAAAAGAGCTCGACACTCCCAAAGAGCAAGATCACTCGGATCCGTTCCAAGTAGAGTTTGGACGACCACCTAAGACTCTCCCTCTATCCAAAGCGGATAAGGAGATAAATGTCTGTGATAATAGATAGGGCCATAAAGTAGAGCGAGTTTCTCTGCAACAAATGACCAAGATATATGAAGAGGACCACAGCCCGCAAGCAGAAAAGCTCCATGCCTATCACAAAAAGCAAAACCAAATCCAGCTCTAGATGAGCTTAGATGAATCGAGCCGTCAAAATTTAGTAGTATGACTCCAGCCGGAGGCGATTGCCAAGTGACCCCAATAATAATGTATTGTCGCAGCCCCTGAGAACGACACCTCCCCCCGAAATTCCTCAAAAGTGTGGAAGATCTTATTGGTAACTGCGCCTACCACTTTAATAGTCTCAATCACAATTGGACATCGAGGGCAAGCAAGTGGAACTGGATTTCCAAGTCAATGTAAATACCCCCTCATAGGAGCTCTGCCATGAAAAAGTTTCTACCCGAAACAGAATGCACGTGGGGAAGCATCAGCCTTCCATAGTGCCAACCAAGATTGCTCCATCATCATCAGGGCCCAGACTATCAGTAGATTGAATCACCCCATATGCCTCTCTACTAGACATAGTTGCTTTACCAGAAGAGCCCCATACAAAGAGCTCTATCAAGGGATTGGTGAGGATCATGGTAGAGAGGTTAATATGGCTCCAATATTTCAGGGGAGACAACATGGACCAAAACCCAATTCCATCCACTACCCTCAACCATCAACACAGATATAGACACTAAACCTACCGCCAAGTCGACACAAAAGTTATGGGAATAAAGATAAAAAGGATAGGACTCGCCCACGCCACAATCCAAATATTAAAAGAAGTTGTCCTACACTAATGACAGAGCATGAGATTTGAGAACCGACAAACCAATTCATAAAGCCCTCCAGATCTAAGAGCTTTGCTTTGTGCAAGGCCACTCCCACCAATTAGTAGAAAGTCCATACTTGTCGAAACATAACTTTCTACATAATCCAGTAGAAGAGTTGAGCACCTCAAAAATTCTTTTGAGCATTGAAGCACGTCAGACTCGGGACAAGCCCCTGATCCCCAATCCACCAGACAAAACTGGAAGGCAAACTGTCGCCCAACTAACTAGATGCAAACCTTTAGTTATAGAGGATTTGGGCTAGAGAAATCACATGATTTCTTTTTCGATGATCGAAATAATCGACACTAAAACCCAACTATTAGCCAAGGAATAAATTGAAATGGCTGTTAAAATGGACTTAACCAAAGTAACTCAGTCCGGAAAAGATAGAGACTTGAGCTTCCAGCTAGCCAGCTTAGCAAGGACCTTTGACACATTGACCACCTGATCACCTGCAAGGATCCGTTTCCCCGAAATGGGGAGTCCCAAATATGTAAGAGGGCTAACATTTTCCTCAATCCCATAGCGAGAAACAATTATGTGCCTGTGAGCTAAGAAAACTTTCCTCTCACAAATCATAGAAGACTTAGCAATGGGCTAGGCCTAGGTTGGAGTCAACTAAGCTAGGTCTAGCCTTTTTTTTTTTTTACTTGGGCTCAAGGCCGGACGAATTTTGCATTAGGATTTGAATACAAGGACCAAGTCCAAGCCTGTATCAATGATTCGAAACAGGGTCTGATCCAAAAATCTTCAATGACCAACTTTCTTCGATGGAGTTATTTGGCATTGGTCGAGCTTGCTACGATCTTTTTCTTAGAAACTTCAAGGCTTTTTGCCCGTTGGTGGCTGATGTTGTATTACCCTTCCATTGGCGGTGGGTCTCTGTGCTGTGCTGGCATGTGGTGCCTCCGGGGGTCCATTTGTGACCTTCCTCCGTCCCATGAATACCAAAAAAAAAAAAAAAAAGCCCATCCTGGATATGTAGGGTACACTTGATCCCAACTATGAAAGTGGGCCAAGTTTGGGCCAGACCTATGCAAGCCTAGGCCTGGCCCATTTCGACCCAAACCACAAGCCCACACCTAAGCCCATATATAATGCTTGGGGTAGAAGTCCAAATCCGTTTCAAATGGGTCAGGCTCATTTGGGCCTGAGCCCGACTTGGATTCATTGCCAGCCCTAAAATCCCAAAAATATACGAGGGCTGTGATGCTGCTTGATGCATTGAATCTTGCTCCTCATTTTTTAGAGAGAGAGAGAGAGAGAGAGAAGTAAAAAGAAGGAGAAATGGGAGACTGATTGGCATTGAATCCAGAGAGCTGCAAGCCTGCAACTTAGGCGGGTTGAACCCGACCCAACCTGACTCTGGGTCAAGTTAAGGTTCATTTTATTAAAGAACGAGTTGGATTTGGCTTGGAAATAGTCAACCCAAACAGAGTTTTGGTTGGGCTTGCCCGACCCAACCCAGTCTCAAGTTTGAGTGTAACTTGCCTTCTTATAGGCTCCATGAATCTTATTCCTAGAAATACATCTATACTATAATATAAGCCGGGGGACCTAATGTTGCATCCCCGCTGATAAGAAAACCCCATCTCTCTTATC
This sequence comes from Chamaelirium japonicum, assembly GCA_947650365.1. Lineage (NCBI taxonomy): Eukaryota > Viridiplantae > Streptophyta > Magnoliopsida > Liliales > Melanthiaceae > Chamaelirium > Chamaelirium japonicum. The sequence continues at coordinate 12,658,166 of OX393553.1, read as the reverse complement.
CATCTCTAGAAATCACATGGCAACCTCACTCTCACTGAAACCGCGCTCCCGGACCTTGCCCAGGGGTTCACACTAGTGGATCAATCATATTCCAAACACAAAGAGCCACAAACCATTACATGTGGAGGTAAGGGACGCCTTAATGTCATGATATTTTGCTCTTTAAAGCTCAAACTTTTGGACCTAACAGGCACAGCCACGATCCAACCCACCAGCTTGCGCTGATCTGAGTTAACCCTAGTTTGAAATTATTTCTCAGATTGGGTTGGTTAGGGAATGAACATTCTACAACTCAAGTTGGGCTTGGGTTGACCTCCAACCTGTCCAAGTTGCAACCTCACTCCCCTGGGTGTGAGTTGAGTTGAGACAGAGATTGGGAAATCGAAAGACGGACACGTGGCACAGCCGAATATTTTCTCCTATTAGAGATGCAGTCGACAACTTCCTTAGTCTAAAGGCCTCACTGATCAGGTCGAATCAACTTACGGTCAGACCACTCTTGGCCAATAAAAACAACACATCTCGGCTAAGCCATGTATGGTCCCATGGGTTAACCCGGTTAAAGTGGGCATCAGCGAGGACTGATTCAGTAAGGGTGAGCCTAAAAGAAAATTAGCCCATTTTAGAAAGGGAAATTTTATTCATACCCCAAAAATCTGTAATTAGCCCCCGTATCCCTAGCGTTTCTCAATAACTTACTCAACTATCCTTTAATACTAACAATGCCCTTTTTTTTATACCCCAAACCCCAAAGCCCCTGCTCAGCGTCTTTTGTACCCCCAACCCAACCCAATGTTTAAACTTAGCCCACGCCCAACCCGTCGGGTTGTGCGGGGTGGGTTCAAGTTAACCCGTCCAAAGTCGGGTTGGGTTCGGATTGGCCCGCCCAAGTTGCAGCTAGGGGTGGCAATGAGTCGTGTCGTGTTTAGTTTCGTGTCGTGTCCAAAACCCCTAGACCCGGACCCGACCCGTTTAACTAATCGTGTCTAGATCCTAAACCCGTACCCGACTCGCTAATAAACAGGTAGACACGATAAGACCCGTTTACCACCCGGATCTATTCAGTTGACCCAACCCGACTTGACCCAACCTGACCCGAAAGACCCACTGGTATTATATATTATAGTATCAGATTGCTGGTAGACCCGACCCGACCCAACATAACCTATTGAATACTAAACGGGTCTTCCTGGGTCTACCGTGTCCAGACCCTAAACCCGGACCCAACCCGTTTAATAAATGGGTCTATCGTGTCGACCCGTTTACAACCCGAACCCGTTTAGCCTTGACCCAGACCCGCTAACTTCGTGTCGGGTCCTGTCGGGTCGAGGAGAAATAATTCGGGTTGGGCTCGGATTAGCCCGCCCAAATTCGGGTTGGACTCGGGTTGGGTTCAGGTTGGCCCGCCCAAGTTGCAGCTCTACTTGTGCCTTCAAGTATCAGCCAACTGCATGGGGTTTATTTAAGAGTGGGATGTATTCAAAAGTGCATATAATTGGGGTATATTTAAGGGGGTATGTGTTTGATTGGGGTATAATCAAGTTGGGGCGGGCCAGGGGTGTATTGAAGGTGGGGTGTAAGGGGGAAGGGTATTTTTGGGATAGGAATGGGGTATGACAAAAAAAAAAATGGGGTGTGTTCAAGTTTGTTGGAAATGGGAGCTCATTACAGATTTATGGGGTATGAATAAAATTTCCCTTTAGAAATGGCCCAATTAGGGATAGCACATCATTTGACATGATATACTTAACAGAGAGGGTGATGTGCAAATATGCGAGGACAGAATGGGTAAAAATTAAGCGCCGCATCAAACTATGGACGCAGGTTAGAGTTAGGGTAAAGGATTGGGAGCTCCCAAGGCCTGCTGGGAGCAGCCATTTCCTCAAAACTTTCGCCGTCCCAGCACCAGCAGATAATCTACCAAGTGAGCATAGGTCCAATGTATTCGATATCTACGAGTTTCTGCCCCACCAGCTTCGAAGCCATGCCCACCGCATCTGCATCCTATTCATCATGTTATCAATGCTGGCGTAAGTCGCGACAAGCGACTTCGCAATCTACTAGCCAAAGGGGCAGGCAAGGCTTCCGCCTGATTGATTGGTGGTGCCCTTATAAAAGGGATACCTAAAATCAATTTTAGGTCCATATCGATCAGTGGGTGCAAATAACAACAATCCAACAAAGGAAGGAGGACACGGAACATACTAAGGGGTAAGCTTTAGGCGGGTTGCTCTTATCCACTGGTGCCTGCATCAACTGAAAACAACAACGAGAAGAGTGGAAAATCTCTGCAATATAAAAAGAATTGGGGTTAAGGCTGAAACCTATCTGTGCTGTCCCTAAAATTCCAAAATAATATTAAACATTGAAAATTTCTACCACTAAATGCTGGACCAATGTGCACCAACCCACTCAGAATTGGGCTGCCCCTAGAACTGGGCTCCTTTTTTTTATATGTACTAGCATCAGGTAATCCCTCGGAAATGTGCACCAACCCACTCAGAAGTTTCACTACGCACTCCTGGGTAACTAAGAAGGGTGGGGGGATTGAACCCACAACCTCCTCACCAAAGCATCACAGTTGCTTACCAATTAACTAATCCTTTTGAGTATATGTAAAACAAGCAGACAAGCATAGAACTCAAGAATAAAAAACATCATTAGCCTCTCTTGTTGAAGAAAGAGATGCAGCAACAAAATTGTTCACTTGAAGTTCTAACTGGAGTAACTGGAATCTTCAAAGGTAGGGCAGCAAAGGGATAGAAAGACAAAACATGCATAAATGCTCTAATCCAACTTTACAGGTTTTATCCACAGCAATTTTTTTATATAATAGAGCAAATTATTCCAAAAAAAGTCGCACAATTGGCCCTAATGATCCCATTCAGGGATGCAGCATATATACAAATCATATGATACAGTAAGGGGCAGTTGGGTTCAAGGAATAAAGACGAATTCTGCAAACCTGAAATTACCCATATATGTATACCCGGGTCGAGCCCGAGCTCACGAATCGAATAACAAGATCCGTTGAACAACCATGTGGCTTAACCCAATGAACTAACCATTGGTACCAACAGCTAATCCAAACCTTAATAACTATCGCACAACAATTATTTTTTGCATGTAATATAATTTATTGGCAAAGGATAATACCGTCCAAAACATAAGATTATGTGAATTTTTTGAGATTATCAGTAACTTCGAAGGAAGAGGAGACCACTGGAAATGCCAATTTCTACTCTTCCTCAAATGTTGAGGTGGTTGTACTTGATCTCCTGAATTATACTTTGAGGATAAGAAGACCTGGACTTCAATGTTCTTAGTAACTTTGAAGTATGAAAGGAGTTAACTCATGAGGTACCTAACAACTATACAGACAGTATCAGCATGTAGTTCCCCAACGTCCAGATGCATCAAAAGAGAGCCGCATTGGGTAGCGAGGGTGTTAATACCCTCACGCCCCAAAACCCGGGTTGTAAGGGGAGGTCCACAGCGGGTATATTAAGCAGGTGATGGGTGCCTCCCTTACCGATGTGGGACTATCCGTTAACACTCCCCCTCACGCAGAGCATACATGACAAGGGTCCTCCCACACGGAGCACGCATGGCAAGGCACGATCGGTGGGGAGCACCCGGAGCAGGAGCAGGAGCAGGAGCAGGAGACAGGCTTCCGGAGTGCTGGAGGGGCTGCCAGAGGGGGGAATCAGGTGTAGGAGGGTGCTAGAGGGGCTGCCGGAGGGGGAATCGGGTGCAGGAGGGAGCTGGAGGGGCTGCCGGTGCGGGTGAGAAGGGAATCGGGTGCAGGAGGGGCTGCCGGAGTGCTGGAGGGGCTGCCGGAGGGGGGAATCGGGTGCTGGAGGGGCGGCGGGGGCTGCAGGAGAGGGCGACGGGGGCTTCCGGAGTGCTGGAGGAGCTGCTGGAGGGGGAAATCGGGTGCAAGAGGGTGCTGGAGGGGCTGCCGGAGGGGGGAATCGGGTGCAGGAGGGGGCTGGAGGGGCTGCCGAAGTGCTGGAGGGGATGCCGGGTGCTGGAGGGGCTGCCGGAGGGGGGAATCAGGTGTAGGAGGGTGCTGGAGGGGCTGCCGGAGGAGTCACCTTCACCGCGGAGGAACCCTAGAGCTCTGATACCATGTTAGATACCCTCACGCCCCAAAACCCGGGTTGTAAGGAGAGGTCCACAGCGGGTATATTAAGCGGGTGATGGGTGCCTCCCTTACCGATGTGGGACTATCCGTTAACAGAGGGGAACATTTTTCTTGCTTCAGTTGCTTAGGGCCCATAAAATAGTACCAATCTAAAGGCCGCAAAAGTAATAGCATGAAGCAGTGCGGACTATCAATTAATTATCAAATATTTTAATCAAATCAACAAGTATAAACCACAAGAAGTAAATAGGGAACATAAGATTGTGCAAGGGGCTTGATGTCCAGTTACAGTCATCTTCCCTGAAATCATTATAAGTCACATGGCAACCTCCCAATTCCCCCTCTTAACTTAGGGATTTCCAAGGTAATAAGTTCCTCTTCTATAAATCTCACCATTTTGTGAATCTCTCTCCAATGCCCGTTTGAATCAATACGACTCTATAAGGCTCTTCTTCTGAATGACCTTCAATGGATTCGTGTGTGTGTGTGTGTGTGTGTGTGTGTGTGTGTGCAGGATTTGGTACTGGATGTGCAATCCGATCGATGGTGGATCATATACACAACAATTATTTAGTTAAACCACACAAATCTAAAATTGAATCTACACAATTACTTGGGAGAGATTCCCCCCCCCCCCCCCACTATAATCACGACAAGCACAATACCCTACAAGAAACAATAACTAATAGGGTCGTTCACATGTTCATGTTTATGACCACGTTTGAACCAATGTTGTCAGAACCGGACCGCCGGTACACAAACCGGTTCGTCTTCCGGTCCGGTTCTGACAACATTGGTTTGAACGAACTTCTATAGAAACAAAACTCTTCTTAGAGCAACTCTAGCGGTCTCCTCATCTTCAAAGTACAGTTGAGGAGAACTAGTGGTCTCCTCATCTTCAAAGTACAGTTGAGGAGACCAAGTATAGACACTTCAGTATTTGAGGAAGAGGAGAAATGAACATTTACACCTGTTTTATCCTCCAAAATTATTAAATAACACCCAAATATTTACTTAATTCAAGATCTGTTTCGGACGACATTGCCCCTCCTCCCAATAAATGGTATTACATGTCAAAAATGATTTTTTTTTTTTTTTGCAAACATGACTGTTGTGATGCAATTATTGAAATTTAGACTAGTTGTTGGTGCCAATGGCTAGTTCGACGGGTCTCTCCAATAGGTTGTTCAACATATCTCTCCTCATTCGAATCGTGGGTGTTGGATTGATTGAACACTTTATAAACTGTGTGGGGTTAACCACGAGGGTGCGAAAGGAGAAGAGAAGCTTTTGGCTTCATCACTTTTAAGGGAGGAGAAAAGGACGTTTTGTGGTTCCAATGTGGTCTCAACTTGGAAGAGGAAGCCGAAGGACACTGCGCTTTAGGTTTTGCTTCTCAAACCGTACAGTTGAGGAGACCGTTGGTGTTGCACTTAGTAGTTACTTTTCCTAGGATAAACTTCATGTAGTAGTAGATTTTACTTCACAAAAAAAAGAAAAAAGAATTGGCTTCCTTTGAATAAAACTAACTTTTGTTGATCTAGAGGCAACGGTGAATGATTTAATTTGCATACAAAGTAATTACAATTAAAGTAATTAATTTAATCACTAAGTATTTAAAAAAAATATCGTTAAAGTAAGAAAAAAAATCAAACTAGAGCACACAAAACACCAAAAAACAAAGTTATCTACTAAAAACTTGCAAGTCTTTTAGCATTTTTTTAGTGTAGTTTGTCTGACTTAAATGGTTAGTAACTCAGCAAGTACGTTAACTCGTCATCGGAGATGATAGACTTGGTAGTGGCACATGCTAGGGCGGCGGCGTCATGCAAGGTCTACTCGTGCGGTGCAACATCACCACCCCATGAATCTCACCGACCAGCCAACCAACGGAATTGGCAGCAATGTACTTGGCCCCATGACGGGTCGACTATGCCGCACGGCTCTTATAGCAATCGGTCGAATATGCCAATTTATTGTACAACTGCAACATGGCCAGCGTGCTGGGGGACACATGTCGTGCGACGTTGATCGCCACTGGCTCTCATTGCCAATCAATGAGGGTCAGGGCGAGGGTTTTTAGTTTTAACCCTAAAGTCATATAAATTACATTTTGCCCCACCCCTATAATTTAACCCAGTTTGACTCTTAAACCCAATTTGACTCGTATACATTACATTTTGCCCCACACCTATAATTTAACCTAGTTTGACTCTTAAGATATTCAAACACACAAAATTCGAACCCTTATTCCGAGCTCATTAATTCTTCAATTTTCCCCATGAATTTGAACCATTATTCCGAGCTCATTAATTATTCAATTTTGCCCATGAATAGTAGAATTGTAGCTCTTCGTAAGACGGGTAAATTGACCTACAATACAAGCACTAATTGGGTAAATTTTTTTGGTGATTGTGATGACTTTAATATTGTATGTTTGAGTTAAGATTGTGACGACTTTAATAGTAGAATTGTAGCTCTTCGTAAGACGGGTAATTTGACCTACAATACAAGCACTAATAGATATTCTTCTATGCTAATGTGTTAATATAAAATTTGGTCTCGTATGTTTTGGATCCATGAAAAGATCCAGAATCAAGATATGAACAACCTTTATTACAAAATGAAAAATTTTGACATGTGTCTGATGAAAACTTCCGCATACAATGACAAGAATAATAAACAATTTGATTATATAACATACCAAGAAAGAGAATGGATGGTATTGGATTTCCATATCATAATAATTCTTCAAATTATAGTACAGATTTTCAAAATTGTTTCCAATTATAAAAGTTGATTCTAAAAAATATATAAACGATTAACGAATTTAAATTGAGAGTTGTGTACAAAAATCAGTATATAATGTGGATAATTGTCATAACACATACGATAAAAATCCAAAATCTATTATCATCCTTGATATACTATATTGACACAACTGCGTATCATTATCATCATTCTATGTATTAGTTTTTATCATGCATATGTCGCCAACTTTCTCCATGTTGTGCTAAAGGTCTTTTGCACTACCTTTAACAACACACATCCATTACGAGGAAGCTCAAAAATCCCGCTCCAACAAAGACCTCATAATCCCCAATTATGGGGTGGGCGGGTGTGGGGTGTGTGTGTGTGTGTGTGTGTGTGTGTGTGTGTGTGGTGGTGGTGTGGCCTCATCTTTGGGGGTCAAAAGATGCCAAGTCAGTTTATAGGACTTGCACCTAATAAAGTTTTTCCAACAGGCTATCATCCTCATTTGACCAATAAAGTTGCAAACCCGCCCTTTGGCTAATCTGAAACGTTAACCAAAGGAGCAAACGTTTATGACGGTTCGATCTTGAGAACCGTTGCTTATACATGTGTACCAACCAACAAAGTAAGGTATATGTTTCTCATTTAAAACTAGCGATGAATTTCACAAGTAAGATGTATGTTTCCTGTTGAAAACATATTCCAAACAGTAACCACGCACACACGCCACTAGCGACAATCTACGAAATTGATCTACACAAGTTTAACTATAGATAATCGGTTAGATGATTATACATGCGTCCGGATTTTTTAACCAGAAAACCTAAACAGATTTCGAGCTCGCCTCAAATGTGAGACGCTTGGTAGAATTGTAATCAATTTTTCTCCAAAAGTCGAATTGTCGTGAAATTTTTCAGGATTGTAAAGAATTTCATTACCAAAAACCTCGGACAGGAACTAGGTTGATCGAAGTTCTTGATCTCCAAGAATAATTCTCAAACTGTTAGCTAGTCTAACAAAAACTGGGTAAAGCTTGTTGATTGAAGAATTTTATGAAGGCAATCTTCGAGTAGACGGACGAAGGATACAGCTGGATAGTGTCTAGTCCTTTATGAAGGGAGGACCCCTCGAGGATCTATCTATGAGTGCAAGATCCACATGTCAACCTTCATGAGCTGAGTCGCGAGAAAGGAGTCGTTGCATACAGGAATCATATACTCGTTTCACTGGTCATGTTGAGTGTGAGGTCACACGATGGATTGTAAGCCCAAAGTAGTATCTATACATTGTTGGCTTGTAAGGATATTTTGGTAAATAACGAAAAAAATAGGGGCTATCCATATATCGAATATGGATCACATTTGAATTAAGATAAAACCCTGGATTCAAAGATAAGGTCAAATCCTAATTAATAAGGGTTATTCTCACTCATGTAGTAGTTGCACTCTACTGGGGCCTTTTGCTTCGAGGTTTAGCACACTGCTAGAGGGAGTCGTCGCCCTCATCTTGCCTTCACTTATATGACACCCCCTATGGGGTTTAACTTGGCCATACCCTATTGGGGGGTGGCCATATGAGATGCATGCATGAGAATGGTCACCCCGTAATTGCAATCCAAACCCTAGTCGTGACCCTCTTGAGGATAGGAAAAAAGAGACGGTTTTCGATTTGTGACACCTCTGTCTCGGCTCGTGAAAATGGGCTCGCAGATCTTTCACTCACATGTTGATTTTCGTGGGTCTTCCGTTCGCAAAGGACTAGGTGATGTTCGACATTATCCTCCATCTGTCTTCTCGAATATCATTTTCGTGAAGTTCTTCTATCAGCAAATTCAAATCAGCCAGAACTCCAAGACCTTGTTCAAGTTTGAAAATTTTAATAACGAAATTCTCTAGAATAATCTAAATTTCAAGACAATCCAACTAATGGAAAAAACCAATTACAGTTCTACCAAACACCACACCTTCGAGACTAACTCGAAATCTACCTAAGAAATCTTCTCGGTTAAAAGATCTGAATGAAGGTATAACTATGAACTATCTAATCCCCTAGTAGCTTCGCATGCAATCTATATTTAATTTTGTATAAACCATAGTTCGTAGATTGTCACTAGGGATTCCATACATTTACGTGTGAATGGTTATTGTATATTATTAGTGTTAAATGGGAAGCATACACCTTATTTGTGCAATGTTCACCGATAGCTTCCACTATCCCACTCTGATACACGAATTCAATTCCATTAAGTAACCATGAATAAAAGGTTTGACAAACTCTTTCACAAATGCGTTACCGACCAAGACTTTGAGACACTCGTAAATATCATGGGAGTTGAGACTGCTTTTCCTCTTAACGTGGTTTTTTTGTATTAACATTAATATGGCATCATGATGAGTTTGATAGGAGATGACGGCTAGGGTTTGGAGAGGAATGGAATGCTCTCTATTGAGGGACTCAAGCCCAATATATATGTACATGTATGACCATACAACCCGACCCGACTGTACATGTAACCCGACCCATCTCTATACATTAACACTCCCCCTCAAACTCACGGTGGATCATGAACCGAGAGTTTGCCAATAAAATGCCGGAAGCGAGCAATTGTAAGGGGCTCCGTCAGAAAATCAGCAGTCTGCTCCGATGATGGAATGAATGGCAAGGAGATTGTATGGTCGAGAAACTCTTGGCGAACGTAGTAACAATCAACCTCAATGTGTTTTGTGCGCTCGTGGAAGATCGGGTTGCTAGCAATCTGAATAGCACTCCGGTTGTCACAGAAGAGAGGCGTGGGATCGGATATCACAACTCCCAAGTCGAGCAGAAGGCGGCGAAGCCAGACAATCTCTGCGGTGGTGGAAGTCATAGCCCTGTATTCGGCTTTGGTGCTGGAGCGAACAATAGACTCATGTTTCTTGCTACGCCACGAAATAAGAGAATCACCAAGAAACACACAGTATCCGGTAGTAGAGCGGCGAGTGGCTACATCTCCTGCCCAATCTGCATCGGAGTAGGCACGCAGCACCAACGGAGAGGTGGAGGGAAACAGTAGTGAACGGGTGACGGTGCCTCGGAGGTAGCGGATAATCCGAAGGACAGCTGCATAGTGAACTGAACGTGGAGTCTGAACAAACTGACTGACAATGCCAACAGCATGGGCAATGTCTGGCCGGGTCATAGTAAGATAGACGATCATTCCAACCAGCCTCTGGTAGCGGGAGACATCCTGGAGCGGCTCACCATCTGTAGCTAGAAGCTTCAAATTGAGCTCCATGGGTGTATCAGCAGTGCGAGAGTCAGTAAGAGCAGCATCAGCAAAGATGTCGGAGATGTACTTTTGCTGGGAGACCAACAGACCACAAGCTGACCGAGCAATCTCGAGACCCAAAAAGTAGCGAAGATAGCCCAGATCTTTCATCTCAAACTGACTCTGGAGGTGACGCTGAAGGGATGCTATGGTGGCACTGTCATCCCCAGTGATGATCATATCATCCACATAGAGAACAAAAACTGCAATACCCTGACTGGAGGAGCGAGTGAACAGGGCATAGTCAGAGTGGCGCTCAACAAACCCGGCGGCCAGGACTGCACTGCGGAATCGCTCAAACCAAGCACGAGGGGCCTGCTTAAGCCCATAGATGGCTCGGCGCAAACGACACACGTGCCCTAGAGGAACTGAAATGCCCGGAGGAGGAGCCATGTAGATTTCCTCGGAGAGGTCACCATGGAGGAACGCATTGGTAACATCCATCTGATGGAGATGCCACCCTCGAGCAACTGCCACAGCTAAGAGGGTGCGCATAATAGTCATCCGAGCAACTGGAACAAACGTCTCCTCGTAATCAATCCCATACTCCTGGGAGAAGCCACGAGCAACAAGTCGGGCCTTGTGCCGCTCAATGGATCCGTCAGGTCGAGTCTTGACCTTGAATATCCACTTGCAGCCAGGGTTTTAAATCTCGGCCGATACCGGTACGTACCGGCCGGTACGTACCGGTTTTGGCCGGTTCGAGACCGGTACTGCATCCGATCCCGATACCTGGCCCGTATCGGCCGGTACCGGTACGTACCGGTCCGTATCGGCCGGTTCAGGCCGGTACCGACCGGTACGGACCGGTACCAACAGGTTAATTTTTTTTTTTTTTGGTTTTTTGGGTTTTTTTAAGGTTTTTTTTCTCAACCGGTACCGGTCCGTACCGGCCGGTACCGGTACGTACCGGCCGGTACATACCGGTTCAGGGCCGACCGATACCGCGACCGATACCGTGATTTTAAACCTTGCTTGCAGCTAACAGGCACCACACCTGAGGGACAAGGCACCAAAATCCCATGTCTGGGTCCGCTGAAAAGCCTCAAGCTCTACTGACATGGCCTGCCGCCACTCTGGGTGTAAAGCTGCCTCACGGTACGACTGGGGCTCCCGGTGGGTGTGAAGTGCAGTAAGAAAAGCCTGATAAGCTGGAGAATAGGAGGCAATGACAGAGTAGCCAGAGAAGTCAGAAGAGTCAAAGGTAAAGGCAGAGTAGCCAAACCTGTTCGGAGAGTAGTCATATCTGTCAGGAGGGTGATGTTCGCGCGCCGGATAGCGCCGAACAGTAGCAGGATCCACGACCGGTGAGGAGGGAGCAGCAGCATCAGGCGAGGGAGTACCAGTGTGAACCGACTCTGGAGGAGGAGCTGCAGACCGACGAACATAGACACGAGTAATAGGTGATGGTGGTGGTGGAGGTGACGGGGGAGAGGGAGGTGGCGGGGGAGGTGGTGGAGACGAGGGAGGTGGTAGTGGAGGTGGAGTTGGTGGAGGCTCAACCGGGAAGGTGGGTGTAGGAGCAGGATACGGAGGTAGGAAGGGGATGGTGAGAGGGGGGGACGACGTAGAAGATGACGTAAGTAGTGAGGGAAGATCCCGGGACTTAGTGGAAAAGTACGGGACATCCTCTACAAAGGAGACGTGGCGAGAGACACGGATCCGGAGAGCCAAGGGATCGTAGCACCGATAACCCTTGTGCTCCCGACTGAGTCCTAAGTGAACACACCTAACAGACCTAGCACAGAGTTTGGTGCGCTCATGGGAAGGGAGGAGGACGAAACACATGCACCCAAAGGTACGAAGAAGAGAGTAGTCAGAAGATGTGGAGTAAAGCCGCTCGTACGGGGAAACACCAGAGAGGGATGAGGACAGAGTGATGTTGATAAGATGAACAGCGGTCAGGACAGCTTCAGCCCAGTAGGAATGTGGAACAGAAGCAGACAGAAGTAGAGCTCGTGCTGTCTCGAGGACATGACGAAGTTTGCGCTCGGCGACTCCGTTTTGTTCATCGGTATGGGGACACGACTGTTGGTGAAGAATGCCGTGAGTCTGAAGAATCTCACGCATCTCAGAGGAGAGATACTCCTGGGCACAATCAGACCGAAAAGTCTTAATGCGCCGACCAAACTGGGTGTGAAGCATAGTAGTGAAGGTCCTGTAAATATAAGGAATCTCGAAGCGGCGACGCATGAGATAAACCCAGGTGCAGCGGGAGTAATCATCTATGAAGCTCACATAATACAAAAAACCAGTAAAAGAGGCAACTGGAGCGCTGAAACGGGAGATACTAGTAGTAAAAGAGTCAAAGTGCACGAGATCAAAAGGGGCGCTGGAACGGGAGATACTAGTAGAAAAATGAAGAGCAAAGTGCTTTGCTAATCGACACCCAGTGTAGACAGAAAGAGGGAAAGACACCCGACCCAAAGCGTCAGAACGAAAAACGTTTTGGAGTCGATCACTGGATATGTGACCTAACCTTCTGTGCCACAAATCGGCATCAGAGGTAACAGACAGAGCTGACGGAGTGAAAGTGGGAACCTGGAGGTAATCCAACTGATAGAGTCCCCCTGCTCGACGACCCAGCCCAACTCTCTGACCCGTCTGCGGATCCTGCACAGAACAAGAATAAGAAGTAAATGTAACGATAAGGCCCGAGTCACAAAGAGAACTAACAGATATTAAGTTAATGTTTAAGAGGGTAGCAAGATGAACACGAGGTAAGGTTAGGCGACCAGTGGGATCGGAGGCAGGGGTGATGGATCCACACTGCGTAATGGGTACACGAATCCCATCAGCAGTGTGGATCCCCATGTGGGTAGGAGCAGGGCTACAATCCGTGAGGACAGAAGGGTCGGAGGTAAGGTGGCAGGAAGCACCCGAGTCGAAGATCCATGGAGCAGTAGTACCAGGAGTGGTAGAGAGACTGTGAGTTGTCGAAGAGCTGGTGGAGGCGAGGTATCGCAACAGTAACTCCTCAAAGCGCTGGAGGCGGTCGAAGTAAGACCGAGACTGAGCAGAAGTACCCGGAGTGGCAGAGAGACTGTGATCTGTCGAAAAGCTGGTGGAAGCGAGGTATCGCAACAGTAACTCCTCAAAGCGCTAGAGGCGGTCGGAGTAAGACCGAGACGGAGTAGGAGTGGTGGCAGGCGGTGCTGGAGTAGGGAGATCAGCAGCAGCAGCAGTCTCGCCATCATGGCGGAGGGGACCCTGACGACGTCCACAGTTGACTGACGTAGTGAAGGGACGTGGCCCGAGACTATCATCAAAACGAGGAGACGGAGGGACTCGACGATCAGCGACGGTGTGGAGGCAGTATGGGAGCCGAGAGATGCTGTAGGAAGCCATACCCCTGAAGTACGGGGGCGAGCCGGCAGAAGAAAGGTCTAAAGCAGTCCGTACAGAGAAGACGGGCAGTTCGGGACAGAGGAGAAGGGGGGCAGTAGGGCTTCAGGGGGTGGAGGAGGGGGTGGGGGTGCAGGGGAGGGTGGAGGGGGGCGGGGGGGGGGGGGGGGGTCGGCGGGGTGCAGAGGAGGAGTCGGGGAGGCCGGACGGGCGGAAGGGTGGTGCGGGGGGGCCGGACGACGGAGTGAAGGTGCGAGGAGGGGTCGGGGGGTCCTTGTGGGCGGAGGAGAGAGGCCAGGGGGGCGGGTGGGCTGAGTTAAGGGGGTGGGAGGGTGGAGGGCTGAGGTAAGGAGCGGGGTGGGGAGGGGGTCGGGTGGAGGAGGGGGGGGGCCGGGGGGGGTGGAGGGCTGAGGTAAGGGGGGGGGGGGGGCGGTCGAGTGGAGAATGGGGGGTCGGGGGGTTGCTGGCGGGTGAGGAGGAGTGGCGGGGGGCTGCCGGCGGGTGAGGAGGTGGGGCGAGGGGCTGCCGGCGGGTGAGGAGGAGGGGCGGGGGGCTGCCGGCGGGTGAGGAGGAGGGGCGGGGGGCTGCCGGCGGGTGAGGAGGAGGGGTGGGCCGGGGGGCTGCCGAGCGGGTGAGGGAAGGCCGGAGGGGAGGAGCTTGCCGGAAGGGGAGACCGTCGTCGTCGTCGTCGTCGTTGCGTAGGAGAACCCTAGAACTCTGATACCATGTTAGGAGATGACGGCTAGGGTTTGGAGAGGAATGAAATGCTCTCTATTGAGGGACTCAGGCCCAATATATATGTGCATGTATGACCATACAACCCGACCCGACTGTACATGTAACCCGACCCATCTCTATACATTAACAGAGTTCATGCTTGGGCGACCCAATAGACCAGTCCTATGTAGAACTAAAATCAGTTCAGAACTTTGATGATGTCGCTACAACGGGAGTAAGATTTAGGAAAGTTTTACGCATATTGTTAGATCCACCTTTATCTTGTCAAACACGATAAACGTATTGAAAAAAAACCAGGACAGTGCACAGATTAGTAGCTCAGACACTATTGCATTAACCGTCTTACCGCTTTATGACCACTATGCTATAACCAGCTGTGTGGTTCTTTGATGCACCAATATATAAAGACCCTTCACAGTCCAATACCACAATGCGTCAACCAGAGATTGACGAGTGTGTTCCGTTGAGTCTAATCATCCACACATTAAACCCAGGTCATATGGTTGTTAGTTTGAATGACTGTACTCTGAACACTAGGAGTAGCATCGAAGTGTGGTGCTATGATTGACAAGTCAAGAAAAAGTACTCATGTTGGGGGAGCAGAACATGTTCTCAAGATTGAACTAACACAAAAGTTTACTCTTCGTCACAAATGTTTGCTCCTTCGATTAGCGCTCCATATTACTCACGGGACGAGTTTGAAAATATATTGGTCAAATGGGATAGGTGAGAGTTGAAAAAGTTTTGTTGAATGCAAGCCATATAAGATGAGTTAGCAGCTTTTGACACCCAAAGATAAGAACGAGGTGAGGAGATGTGATATAATCTGCTTTTCCATTTTAATAAAAAACAATATGAACACAATGGCTTAAAACAGAAAAAACACAATGCGCAATCACAAGTGTTCCAATTCAAGAAAATCAACGATGGATCAGACCAAGAGGTGTAAAAATAACCTGTAGTCCAGAGCCTGGCCTGAACGTCGACGGTCCAAGCCCGACCCGGCCCGCTCAACAGCCCGACCAAAGTACTCTGTGGGCCGGGCTCAAGCATACCTTGAGCCTGAAGCCCGAGGCCCGACCTAGACCAGCCCAACCCGAAATAAAGCCCGATAACCCGACCTGAAATCCATAATCAATAGCCCAACCCGAAAGCTCTTTTTTTGAATTCAAGCCAGATTTTTTTGAAATAAAAAGGGTTTTTAGTTACTTTTTTTAATATACCCTCTTTCAAAATGGCTATTATACCCATGACCAACAACTCTATTAAAGATATAATTTGATATTTTTATACCTGAATTATTTTTATAAATTGGATCAAATTTTCATCCATTCTCCTCACTCAAGGTCACCAAAACTACCCGACATAATACCCGGTTCAAACGAGCCTAGCTCGAAACAACGCGGCCTAAACCACCCCGACCCGACCGGCCCAGCCTAGAAGCCCGAAATGTGTACACACGTGCCGGGCCCGAACATGGAGGGTTGACCCCAAATTTATCCTTGTCGTACCGTGTATCCTAGTTTTTCAAATATCCACATATCACCGTTTTCGTATCCTTGTAATTGTATCCCCGTATCTGTATCAGTGCTTTCTAGGTTTTAATAAAAGACAATTTTAAAGAATGGTAGGTAGGCTAGAACACAGAACCTGATAGAAATTTTCAAGCACTCTAACTGATGTATTGCATTTCCTTAATGTTAAAAGTATTAGTCTAAATATATACCAAATCTAGAGTTATTATAATTGGGCTTTAGGGTTTCCTTTCGAGCCGGATCGGACCGAGTTGCAGGTTCAGGGTGCTGAAAGAAGCTCGGCCCATGGCGCTTTCAGGCCAGACCGGGCCAAGCCGTAGATCGGACCGAGCTAGTGGGCTTTTTATACACCTCTACTCTAGCCTATTAAAAGACGGATTGTCAACGGATCCCAACCCCTTAATGTGAGCATCTATTGTGAGCAATTGAATGATTATGCTGACCGAGCAAGTGGGTTTTAGCTTGGCTCTAGACTCAACATGTAAGCATAGTTGTCAAGACGCAGTGAGGCGCGCGCCTCAAGTCGATTAAGCCATATGCGCCTCAGGCGCTTCCTGGTGAGGCGAGCACAGCAAGGCGTGGCTCAGGCGCGCCTTTCAGCGCCTCATGAACTAGGCGTAGGGCGGACAGGACGCATTTTGGAGATGCGGATAGTCATGCCAATCAAGATGATGTGGAGGGTTTATTTGATGATGATGATAAATGATTGGGTGGTTTTATGATTTATGTCCTTTATATTTTTTTTGCGAGCGTGTCCTCTGTTTTTTATAACTTGTACTTCTTGATCTATTTAAATGGTTTAGCTGTTTAAGAATGAAGACAATATTAACTTATCATGGTTCATTGATGATTTTGTTACTCATTTGTTATGATTTCTCACTTATCAATTATCACTTATGAATAATGTATCCCTTCATTGTATGAATATGATGTTGACATGTTGCCTATAATAAATTGTTCATTTGATGACCACACTAGTTATGACTTATGAGTTAGTGTATACCTTGTAGGTTGTAGCTTGCATTGATTTAGTTGAATAATGGTCATATTTCTTTTTTTTTCATAAAATATATCTTTTTTATGAATTTTAGAATTTTTTGACAATTATTATTAATTTTTAAAGCAAATTATATATTTTTGCGCCTTACACACTAAGGCGTGCGCCTTATTTGCGCCTTGCGCCTCAGGCTCTAGTGGCCCCTTGCGCCTCAGGCACGCCACGTCGCTTTGACAACACTGCGTGTAATGCTAGCTACAAGACAAAATGACAAAATATCATAATTTGCTAAAGAAATAATGTAAAGGGAAATTAGAAACATACAAAAAGAATTATTCTAGAGAAAATATAGAGATCTAGATAAGCCAACACAATCATGCCATCTGGTTTATTACAATCCAAATGGTCTTTGGTTGATGCCTTATGAGATGCTTGTTGATTATGATTTTTTATCAACTTTCTATCAAAATTTATATATTTATTTATTTATAATTGTTTTTTTAAAATTAAAAAAAAAACACATCACAATAGAAAACAAAGTACTCCAAACAAAACAAATAAATCATGTTATTGAGATAAAAACTATCCATCCCAATTCCATATTACAAGTAATTCAGAAGTTCTACTGCTTACTTCATTCCCTTGTTCATAAGGAACCAGTCCCATGCCACAAGTTTTATCTTGCATGTTCTATCTTGTTAGCCTTCTTGTATGAGGCATGCCCAAAATTGCTTCTATAGATTGGTTGCAATATGATCTCATGGATGAAATTCTTTTAGGATAAAAATGGAATAGTTAAATATATAACTTGTAATTTGGTTTCTATTTTGTACTAGTTTATTGTTTACATGAAGTAATGTACAAATTTCCACGAGATTGATGACAAGTAAATCTCCTAAGTAGTAGCCGTCTCAAATACCACCAATGACTAACTAGAATATAATTAACAAAAGATATCAAGTTTCCTTACCATATACAATGATGAATTAGATAACATCTACAACAAGTTATAGCACAAACAAAAGATTTACAAGTACTTCTTGAAGTGATCTGAACATGAAAATGACAACCATATTACCTGAAGTTCAGATTAATTTCATAAAATTTTATATATTTAAATAAATTCCTATTTTATTTTGAAACACAAATTGCTGGTATATTTAAATGCATAAACAGAGAACTCTTTCAATTCTGCATAAACAATCTGGGTACCCTGAAAAACTACACATCTACAAACTCATCTAAAAATGTCCCGTTTTTGCACCCGTGAAGTAAATGACAACTCAGTCCCTTAGATGTTCTTTGATTAAAGCGATCATATCCGCCCAAATCATTACAGGTCTGTAGGATCATCACTGTTGTCGAGACTGAACAATTACTCCAATCCAAGAAAAAAAATTGAAAAATTAAAAATGTCAATTTTTGCAACAAAAAAAAAAATTGAACTTTCCCCGAAAATCACGATATTTCGCCAAATTTACAATGAAAAATCTTGTTTTCTTTTCAGGAATCCGAAAAAATATAGGTAATTAACAGTATCCCAGCAACCAAATCTTGGCTGTCAGACTTTAACAGTAAATACCACACTCGATTTAGCTTCAAGGGAACGAGTCCATTGGGAACAGAGATTATCCTCAAGGACCAGATTGTGAAGCAAAAAAAAAAATTCATGAGCAATGAGACAATGTATAGAAAGAGCGTCCGCATATTAGGCTTGAAGCAAATGATCAAACTTTTCAGTAGATCATGTAGCACTCCATCAGCAAAACGATCTACATAAACCAAAATAGATGCGGATCGAAGGATTACATGTTAGCGCGAACCTCAACAACCATATCGTTGAAAGCGTGCCGACGTCTCCGCCAAGAAAGTCCCCCCGGCCATCTCGACGACCGCGGCGGAGGCGGCCGGCGACCGAATGAGCCCATTGGAAAACCCTAGATCTAAGATAGAAGAACAGAGGAGGGGGACTGAGTTCCGCAAAGGAGAAAGCTGATGAGGAGGCTGGGGCTTGCTCTTCGTTTTATAGGCGTAGCGGTGAGTGGATCAACGGGTGAGATCTTTCCTAGGGAAAGCCTGATTTCGTATAGCTCGTGTTAAAGAAAGACCGGTCTGGTAGAACTAGGGGTGGCAATGGATCGGGTCGGGTTGAGACATAGGTATAAGGGCAAAACACCCAACCCGAACCCGACCCGTTTAATAAATGGGTTAAAAACTTAAACCCAAACCTGACCCGCCTAATAAATGGGTTGACCCAACCCGACCCGTTAAACCCTTTTACTAAATAGGTCGGGTCGTGTCGGGTCGGGTTGGCTCAATATAACCCAGGAAAACCTGTCGGGTTGGGTCAAGATGGGTCGAATTGGGCTGGGTTGGGTCGGGTTGGTTTGGGTTGGCTCGGGTCGGGTCGGGTTGACACGGCCTATTTGGTAAACAGATTGGGCTGGGTTGGGTCGGGTTGGGTCAGGTTGGGTCGGGTTGGTTCGGGTTGACTCGGGTCGGGTTGGGTTGACACGGCCTATTTGGTAAACGGGTCAAGTCAAGCCAATCGGGCTATAAGTACAAACCCAAACCCGAACCCATTTAGGCCAAACCCAAACCCGCTAACTTCGGGTTGGGTTGGCGAGTCGAGTCAAGGATTGCCACCCCTAGGTAAAACGTGACGGACTTTGTTTTTATTTTAATTATTACTAGTTATGCGGCTTATGCTCGTTTTTTTTTTTTTTTTGACTCGGTATTCCGCATAATTTGGATGTGATAATTATTAATTAGTAAAGAAACCAAAATAATACATGAATGATATTATCTTTGGTTTATTAATTAGATTATGGAAGATATAGTGCATGCATGTGTCTGTCGGTACTCGAACAGCCGCCTTCGGCGGTAACACTCCTCCAGCCACCTTCGGTGGCATCATCACTACAACGATCAGCTTTGGCAACAAAAACACATTGGTATGATGCGACACAATTCATCAACAATGCTTAACAATCGTTCTCAGCGGCCATTTTCAACTGGGTAGTCATACTTTGTCATGCGAAGAAGACATATGGGTACTAATCAATGTTGATTTAAGGAATCCAACTATAATCAACTTGTGTGTACCTTAACAAATAAAGAGAGCAACTCAGCAGCATTCGACCGACCCTATAAATTAGCAAGTGTCGACCAACCCCGCAACTTAGCAAGAGTCGACCAACCCCGTGACTCAGCAGCAGTCAACTAATCCTGTAACTTAGCAGCAGTCGATTGACCCCGCAACTCAGCAGCAGTCGACTGGCCAGTCGACTCGTGGTACTTAATTAACTTGCCAATGTGTAAATAAATCAAAGGGGAACTCTGATTTCTCCGCTTCAAAGCAACTCTGGTGGCACGAAGATCACGCACCGAGATTGTGCAGTAGTTATTCCCGAGAATATCGGTCGGCTGAAGGTTGCAGGAAGACAGCACACGCCCCCGAGATTTCCTGTTGACCAGTAAGGCAATAAATATAATCAGCCATAACTACCTAGTGCCTGCAAGGTGACATGTTGCCCACTCGCGAGGCGGTCACGCAGATCGCGGGGCGTGTCATCAATCCCGTCCCACTCAGAACACTCTAACAGTCACCACAAGTCACTATAAAAGGGGGTCTACCCCCTCAGAAGAATGGATCCGAATTATGGAAGGGTATGTGTTGCTCATCGCTTTCCGGATTTTTCAGAACAAGAGAGAGTTTTAGAGGTTGGCACTTCGAAGACCGGTCCTTTTAAGGGTGTAAGTGGGTCAAGGTGAGAGTTTGTAACCCGTTTGGCTTGTGAGTGCATTTCTCACCCCACCCATCGTTTTTTTCCCTTCGATGTTGAGAAGAGGTTTTGCCATGTAAACCCGATCTACTTCGTTTTTTGAATTGTTATATTGTGCCTTCTAACTGAACCGCCTCAAACAAGAAAAAACCCCCCACACAACTAATCCAACCAAAAACATTCTTATGAACTACATATCTCGGTGAGAGTTGTTCAAGGATTGTTTCTCTCTCTCTCCTATGAACTAATTGGGCATCATAGTATTTAGAAAAAAAAACATCCAAAAGCTTATAGATGCAGGTTCCTCAACTACACAACACAGAAGATAGAAGGTTGAATTTCATTTTCCTTCTAACAATCAAGTACTCAGTATTTTTACAAACAAATGATGTTGAAATTATTTATAGTAATTTTCATAAGTAAAAAATGATGTCTTCACAGTACTATTAAGTATTGAACATGAGTACAAATATTACTATGGGCTTCTCAACAATACAACACAGGTGATATTTCTTACCAAAAAAAAAAAACTAATATCAACTGATAACAACCCGACTGAATATCATCACATACACAGCCGCGATCCAAATCATAGAAAATACAAAACATTTTCTTGCTTACAAAAGATAACCGTGACGTCACATCCAACAAACAAATATTATTCAAGATCTTTGCTTCCAATGCCTGCTAATAGTTATGTAAGTGGGAATTTCTTTGTAGACCAATTGAAGTTTACATCGCTTCACTGTCAAAATTAAACCAAAGTTTTTATTAGGTGTATAAAACAGAGATTAATATATATGTGAACAATTAACTAAGAATGATTATGTTTTGCATTCCATAAACCCGTAAGATGACCCAATGTTTGATCAAGAGTATAATCACATTGCAAGTGCAGCTCATTTACAATCCCAACCTCCCTCGGCATTGATCCCAGATGCAGCCAATGTTATAAAAAGCGGCTCTAGGCGACCGCCTAGGAGCTAAAAGCCCCCCCCTCCCACCTAGCCTAGTCCTAGGTGGTGCAGAAAAGCGACTCAGACCTCTAGACGGGGCTAGACGGCCGCTTAGGCGGGCCTAGGCACTAGAACATGTATAGATGCTATTCTATTATTGATAATCATAAATTTATGATTTGGAATGTACTAAAATTATGATTATTATGATATTATATGAGATAATAACATGCTTGCTTTTGTTCTTGTTAATCTTGAATTTATGGTTATGTAAATGATACATGCTCTTTAAAATAATATTTGGGATAATCTTGAATTTATAGTAAGTTAAAAAAATTATATATTATATATCATATCAAAATAATTAAAAAAAATAAAAACACAGGCAGCCTAGGCGCTAGAAGGTCCCCCACCCCCCACCTAACGTCTAGTGCTTTTTAGAACATTAATGGTTGCAGCAAATGACAACAAATTCTAGCACAAGCACAATATGCATCCCTCTCTAGCTAGTTTATAGCATCTACGACGGGCCTTACCGGTAACACAAAAAAGAAATGGCATGGAATTAGAAAAACAGCAAGGCCTCGTTAATCTGTGAGCAGCACTGATTATAACATTATAAAAAAAATCGTAAGGATCCCAATCCACTCTTAAAAACTGGTGACAAATGTCTTGCATGGTCGACCACTAAAACTGGCGGCCAATGGCTTTAATAGCCGTCCGAAAGCGGCTATCATATTTAAGAACCAATTTAATCATTCATCAATCTAACACCCCACCTAACCTGGACAGTGAATTACAACCCGAACCCACTTATACTAATATGATATCTATCATCTAAATCTCAAAATTAAAAAAAAAAATGGACAGCCAATATTCCATCAAGCTTCTATTGTCTAGATGAATTCCGTGATGATCTCAAGCAAAGGAAAAAGCACTAAAGACAACCATTGATTACTAAAAACAAAGCATTACACATATAAAAGGAATAAAAATCTTCAAGATGAATTGACTAAATATGCTACAAAATCAAACATTATGAAAGAAATGATTTAAGATCAAGCTGAGTATGACTCTTCTGTATTTTGGATTGACGCATCGTATCACACATTTTTACTGCATTAAAAAAAATAATAATTGAATACCAAAACAAAGCATTATTCATGTTAAAGGAATTAAAATCTGAACTATTAATGAAGTGTATGTTTATCAAAATCTAATCTTTTGAGAAAGGAGATTTGTGGTGAATTTGAATTCGAGTCTTATGTATTTTGAATTGATGCGTTGTCGCACTCTACTTGACTACATAGTCATGAACCCTTTGATGGTATTGAGCCACGACTTCAAGAGACTCAAAATAAAAAATATATACAACAGATCGAATAGCTCCTACTTGAAACACCTACCAAGACAGAATGATTTCTAAACTATTAGTTATAAGAACTACATTCTATCTTCTTACAATCTTAAACTTTATTTAACATATAATTTTGATAAAGAAGTAACTATCAAACCATAAATGGATTGAGTAAAAAACAACTATCATAGGCCTGAGCACATGTTAAGATAGCACACCAAATGATACCTGAATTGATTCGATGGATTCTTAGTGGAAGTCCTTCAAAACCCATTTAATATTTCATCAACCCATTACCAATACTCAATATGGATATAGAATTGAAAACAAAACCCACTTCTATTCATATGATATCAACCTACCTAAATCCCAGATTAAAAAAAATGAACATAACATATTCCATTGAGCCTCCATTCTTCAGCTAGGTTATCAATTGATCCTAAACAAAGTATAGAACCAAAACAAAGGTAGACAGTGCTCACCAAACATGGTAGGGGGCAGTCGATTGATGCTCTAACCCTGTTTGACTCTTGTATGGACATAATAAAGTGAACTTTCCCTCAAGGCCGTTGTGCCTTGTTTGCGCATGCGAATTATGGTTGTTGCTGTTATGCTCAAGGGATTATTGAATTAATAAATAGCATTTGTTGATTCCCCCTGTTTCGATCTCTGGACCTCTTTAAGCCCTTGCTCTAGAACCATGTCCTCTGACCACATGGCCGGCCTAGCAAAAAAAAAAAAAAATTTGTATTTGCTAGCCAATTGATTTGGTTTTAAGATTGGGGTAAATAATCGTACAAATCAAGTGCAGCAAAGCACAATTGCTTATTTTGTAATTTTTATTTGGTAAACGATTTAATTATTCCTTATTTGCTAAACTAACCAATTGATTTGCTTTTATGATTTGCTAACTGATTGATTTGCTACACTTGTTAATGGACGACGATGTGGATCACCACGATTGGGGCAAGTAAGTGCAGCAAAGCCCCTTTTTCTGTATGGCCTAAATATTTAACTTTTTGAGAAAAGATTCAAACTGAGTCGAATCTTCAAAGAAAAATACGTAAAAAAACACATCTTTTCCATCACAATAGAAAAAATTGAAGTGGGGAGCAACACATAAACAAAATCAAGATGTGAGCATGTTGATTTTTACCTATTTTACTATCAGATCAGGAGAATTCGGAGAGAATTGAAGAAAAAAAATTACATGCAGGAAAGCATATCCATGTTTATTGATCCAAAAATAGAGATTGAGGGAAAAAAAATTACCTAAAATCTAATGTTTATAGAGTCAAATTTACATGCAGGAAAGCATATCCACCAATTGTACGCTGCCACGTCAATCGGGTTGAGTGGAATCAGGAAAACCTTCAGCTAAATAGCATTTCTCAATACAATATGATAGTACCTTTTATTTTTAGATCGACGGGTGTCCCAAAACCTTTCAGACAATGGACCCACTTCGGGTTAAGATTAATCCCTTCAAAAAACCACATCAACCTACTCGAAAGTTTCCCTACGCACTCTTGGGTAACTCGAGGGGCGAAGGAGTTGAACCGACAACCTCCTCACCAAAGAATCAGTTGCTTACCAACTCTTCAATCCCCTAGTGGGTAATGTGATAAGGCTCAATGTAAATGATTCACAAGCAAATATAATATAATCCATCTTCTAACAAAAATTAAAATAAAAAAAAGACTTCTTTATTCCACTTGTTTTATTTCTTTCATCCGTGGTCATCTTGTCATCGGCTTCTTTCTATTCGATCATCTTGCCAAACAAATATATGCCAATTGGAGGTCGTCTATTGAAAACACGTTATATTAATTAGCATTCTCTTTGTTTCAAAATATCCTTGGAGAGAGAGGGTTTTTAATTTTCTCAAATATTTCAAGTGTAAAGGATGTTTATTGTGTTTTGATTTGACATGTGCATTTAGATGTGAAGAGTTGTAGTTTACTCTAAGGGACACGCCTTTTTTTTAAAAATAATGCTATATAGCCAACTCATTTGCCAACTTTTGGATGCCAATTTGGCATGCATGGCACTCAAGCACTACGGTCAGTTTGCCTGACAATTGGGGCTAAGTGCGATCATCGATCAGGACTGTGTGCATTGGACGAATGCGATCGTGCCACATTAAATTGGCAAACAACTTGAGTATATAGTATTTTCTTTATTTAAACTAGTTAGTAACTCGTGCAATGATTACACATGATTTTTAAATATAAATGTTATAAATGACATGCACCACTCAATAAGTCTGAGGAACTCTACATGTGTGTATTTTGACGGGCGACCGCTCACGACCGGTGGCTCTACAACAACAGACTTCTCTCTCGCTCACTCTCAATTTGTGTGTATTTGTGACAGGACCATCTCGAATTCGACTTTGATAATTGATTCTCTAATCACAATTCACTCGAGTTCAAGGTAATTTTTGTCATTCATCTAATTTTTGTCTCTTGCTAATCGCTTTGCAGCAACAGACTTCTTTTTTTTTAAAAAAAAAGAATTAAGTAAATGAATATGTCAAATTTTTTGTCTAGAAAATTTAACAAGATATATAAAATTATTGTATGTTAGTTTTAATTTCTTTTCTATAATATTGTTGTCAAAAACATTTAATTATGCTAGTTTTAATTCATTAAGGTATATAAAGTAATACTTTGTTTCTATTTATTTTTTTACTTCAATGTTAGTTTTATACCTATTATTATGTATAAAAGAGTCTCATTTTTTATTTCCGCCCTAGGCCCCAAAAATCTCAGGACCGGCCCTGGTGGGTGCACTTTCAAAAAGGAGGTAATATTAAATTCAAAAAATAATTGGGATGTGTATATGATATGGGAGAACAATTTTGCTCACCGTCCTAAATGGGTGATGAACACCCACTCTCTCATTGGTCCATTCCAAGGGTTATTGGTCATTTCACCATAATGAATTGAATGAAATGATATAAATGCCTTTGAAATCGACCAATGAGAGAGAGGGTGTTATCCATAAACTGTTTAGGACGGTGAACAAAATCCTTCTCATGATATAGGGGGTGTCAGTAATTTGTAAAAATACTATTTAACCCGAATGGTCAGCAAGACTGATTTGTCTTGATCACAACTGTCCGTTGCACCCAGCCCCGACTAGTGAATCGCATTCATTCGGGTTCGACTCCTCTTCATTGATGATTGTCTCCCCTATCAATCATTGATGATTTTGGGGAGCGACATGTAGCAATCCGAAGACCAATGACCATGATCTAGGCCATGGGATGAACCCAAGGGGGGATGCCACCACCCCCCCCCCCGCGGTCGCTGACCGTCAGCCACCACTCGTTGCCTCTGACCACCACCGTCGTTGCCCTGCCGGCAACTACCTGCAACTGTCGGGAGGCTGGTGGTGGCCGGTGGTCACTGGTGTGGGGGAGGATTTTGGTCGCCGTACGTAACCCCCCACCAACAGTCGATTGAAGGGTTGAATCTTCGAGGTGTGGTACTGTGGGATGCCTAATTGTCACATAGACACTGTAATAATAGAGAGAGAGAGAGAGAGAGAGAGAGAGAGAGAGAGAGAGAGAAAGTTGACATAGGATATATGTGGTGACGAAGTTCGGCCAAAGCCTATGTCTCCGTACGGTAAGACGCAATATTTTAATTCACTAACTTCTGAGAAAGTAGAGCTACTCTCGACAGGCCGATGAGTACTTCTTACAAGTAGACAGAGGGTGGAGAGGGTTCGGGAGTCTGAAGACCAGAAGGCTCAGAGAGCTCTAGAAAACAGAAAGTGGAGTTGGAAATAATGGAATTCGATCTGGATTGTTTACAGGGTTGGCTATATATAGAGGTTCGGAAATATTCGAGATATATTATGGGGAATATTTTAGGGATAATTCTTAGAATATCCGAGGTTCGGGAAATCATCTGCGGCTGTTTACCAGACCCCGGATAGATACCGTGGGCCAAGCAGGGCTGCGGGTCCCACCGTCGTCTTTCGTGGGCCTCAAGTAGACCTGTGAGTCCCACTGTCGTCTTCGTGGGCCCCAGGTTGGGCTGCGGGTCCCACCGTCGGGCGTTAGTCAGATTTTGCACCCACAACCGACGACGGCGGTGGCCTACTGTCGGCAAGGGTGGTCGCTGGAGGTGACAGTTGCCGTGGTCGGCAAGGACGATGACCGACGGCTACAACAAGTGGTGGGTGGCCGCTGGGGCCGGTGGTGGCATCCCCTCTTGGTTTCATCCCATGGTCTAGATTATGGCCGTTGGTTTTCAGATCGCCACATGTTGCTACCTAAATCGTTAATGGAGAGGAGTCGAACCCCATTCAACCCGAGCTGGCAAGCCGGACAGGCAAAGTAACGCTATGATCTGATGCCACGTCAGTCGGGCTAACCATTCGGGACAAAAGCTTCATGCTGAATAGCACTTTCTCTTTATATCTGATAGGACCCAAAATTCCATCTAAGCTCATGACATTTGCATTAAAACGAAGGGCAATGCCATTCAACCCGAAGTGTTTGTCCCAATACTCATTCCCAAAATGAGGTGGCATCCAATCACAGTGTCCTGTAGCTTGCCGGTCCGTGCTGAGTGCTATTCACCGGTTTGGGCCCGGTGCAATTAAGCCAACGTAGGCCCAATGGAGACAACTGCCCCAACTAAGATTTAAATGAAAAATAATAATGCTATGTGTACAATCTCAGTCAACAAATACATTGACAATCCAGACCAATGAAGTGGAGGTGGGGTCAGTGCAACAACATTCACACTAAGCACTGAGCGCTGGGCCCTGCCCCGCTTCATGGGTCTGGTTTGTTAAAAAAAAAACAATAAATATAGCACACTTTGCCCCCTCAAGTTTAGCTAAAGACACTCAACCCCCTTATAGTTTAAAAACTATATTTTACCCCTTTAATTCAGTTAAGATCAGATAAAGATTACCAAATGAGGAAATTAAGTAGTTGAATAAAGGATGTATTGTGCTAGCATTTCAAACTTTAGGGAACCATTTGGAACAAAATAAAATAAGGGGTTTAAGTGTTTTTGAACTAATTTTAAGTTGGTAAAGTGTAATTTATCCAAAAAAAGCGATGTTCGTTTCGCTCGTTCGTCCCACGACTACCTTGCGGTAGCCTCACACAATCTCTCGACTCGAATTGTATTCTCCGAGACTTCGTTCCTGTCTACTCCAGCCATCCTCTGCTCGAAATCTGCGGCCGACGACGCGACCGGCAAGTGCGGCCCGCTTGTAACACCGGCCAAAACCATACTCCTCTCTCTCTCTCTCTCTCTCTCTCTCTCTCTCTCTCTCTCTCTCTCTCTCTCTCTCTCTCTCTCTCCTCTTCTTTAGATAGTTATTTACGATTTTTTGTGTAATATTTTTTTTTGGATGGAAGTTTTTTGTGTGCTTATGGACTGAAAGCAAAGTATTTCTGTTGTCAATTCAAATCCTTTGTTGGTAGAATTGGATAAAACTTTTAAAACCAAGCAAAGGTCGCCTCCATTGGAGTGAATTCCTGTCTCCACCACAGCGGTGCAACGGACGGTTGTGATCGGGACACATCATTCTGGCTAAATAAAAGATGCTTTGGGATAAAGAGTATTTGGGGTGCACGACTGTGTATAAACTAGTAAATACCCGTATCCGTCGATACTCAGACGACCATCTTCGATGACAGCGTGCTTGTCAGCACTTGAACGACTACCTTTAGCGGCCGTAGCTAACTTCTGGGCATGATTCTTTTTCAGAACTCCCTCTCAAAGATTGGGGGGGGGGGGGGGGGGTTCGGCCTAACCCCAACGAGCCTTCGAGTACTAGGTGTGATTTACTTGTTAGAGAGAGAAAAAGTATTAATTAACCTTCCATAAAGAGTACAAATTAATCTTGTTAGAGAGAGAAAAAAATATTAATTAATCTTCCATAAAGAGTACAAACTAATATCACTAAATGTCATTGAGTAGGTATTTATCATATTTACAGTAAGTAGGTGAAGCCAAATCTAAGGTGCACGAGATCTGAGGGAGGCCGTCCAATGCAACACTGGTCGAGCCGAGTGTGTTCACATTTCCGTGAGTGCCTCCATCGGACGGCTGATTGACATTCACCATCCCTTACCGGACTTAAAGTAATGGAGAGGATTCGAGTTCTGTTGCAGGCGGCAATGAGAATCAAATTTGTTAGTTGCTATCCCTCTTTAATCCCTTCGTAACTGCCATACTTATCGCGTCTAATCTTCTTTTCAAAAAAGGCTCTCTCTCTCTCTCTCTCTCTCTCTCTCTCTCTCTCTCTCTCTCTCTCTCCTCTCTTCTCTCTTCTCTCTCTCTCCACGGCGGACACCGAGACCTTGAATAGCAACGCGTTTAACTCTTCCAAAGAGAAGAATGGGAAGAGAAACACCATAAAAACCCAATCTTTTCTCCACTCTACTCTGTTCTCTGCCCCCCCTCTCTCTCTCTCTCTGGGTCATGGATTTAAGGAAGCCACACCCTTTGGATCACCTGTTTTCTGCTCTCGTCTCTAACAGGAGGGTGGTCTCCGGCTTCGGGTTGGGTGTGGTGGCCTCTCTCGTGGTGCTCTCCTGCATCGTCTCCGTCCGCACTCCCCCCACCATCTCGTCATCTCTCTTCTCCTGGTTCGACTCTGTTTCGGATGGTGTCTCCCATCCAGAGTCGCAGAAATCTCCGGGTTTGTTGCAAGTAAACGAAAGGGAGGCTGCTACAGAGAAAACCCACGATGGGAATCCGCCCAAAAGCTGTTTTACCGGGAGAGAACCAGGTTTGGAGGAGACCCATGAGGGGAATTTGGCAGGGGATGCCAAAGATTCAAGCTTTTTGTTGAATCGGGAGGAAACCCTCGACGGGAATTTGTCGGCAAGTTCCGGGCCGGATGCGCTGAAGACCCCTGCAGGAAATTTGATAGTGGGCGGTGAGAACTCAAGCGATCTTGTGAATCCAGGGCTTTTAGGGGAAACCCACGATGAGAATCTGTCAAAGGGTTGCTGTACTGGGCGAGAGCCAGATGTGCTGAAGAGCCATGTAGGGAATCGGACAGGGAAAAGTAATGATACAAGCAATGCAGTGAATGCGAAGTACCCTTTGAATAGAAACCACGATGGCGAACCGCCGACGAGTCCTTTTACTGGAAGTGAGCCAGGGAGCTTGACAGGGGGTACCAAGGGTTCAGGCATTCCGGTGAACGCGGCGAATTCTTCAGGGAAAACACTTGGACAGGATGCAAGTGAGGATTTCTATAAAATGCCAGTGCAGTCGGAGAAAATCAATGAAGCAGGTATTTCTTCGAGCAATGCAACAAGCCCTAGTGGAGGCACAGTGGTTGTGGGGAGAACACAGTCTGGGAGTACATCTGAAGATCATGCCAGTGGTGAGGGTTTTAAGAAGAAGGATGGAGTGGATGAGAAAGATCATGGAAGGAATGGAGTCGACGGAGAAAGGAAGTACGTCAGCCGCGGAAGTGATCAAAGGGGGGCTAGCAAGAGAATACGAGAGGGTGCAGGGGAAAATAATCGTTCCCGTTCCGGTTCCACAAAGAGGAGGGAAGGATTTTATCAGACGTGTGATATATACAACGGTAGTTGGGTGAGGGATGAAAGGAAACCATTTTATCCTGCAGGTTCATGTCCGTACATTGACGACGATTTCAACTGTCATAAAAACGGGAGGCCGGACGACGGATTCCTGAGATGGAGATGGCAACCATATGACTGCAATATTCCAAGGTGAGTGCTTACTGAAGAAATTTTCTTTGGATCTGCATAAAGACTGAGCTTTCCCAATAGCTGTTTCTTGCTAACCTTGGATGCGCATTATCGAATTCAATGTGCCTTGCTATTTGCTTACCCAAATTAAAATTGAAATGGAATGCTTGATATGAACTTAATATATAGGTTTCTACCCTGTCTATTGATTGCCACTGTATAGATTCATTGTACTTGGTATTAAAAAAATTACTTGAATTCATTGTATAGTTCATGCAAGTCACAAATTCCATGCCCCCTCAAAACCGGTTGTGAGGGAGAGGGGGCAACAAGTATTTGAAGACATGAAACCCCCATCCCTAGGTGATGTGGGACATTCGCTCAACACCCGCCCGCTTGCATAGTGCGTTTCAACGGGTACCTACCCGCATGCGGAGAAAGAGGCGTTAGAGGGTGTAGGCCCACTCGAGGGGAGACAGGGTGGGGCTAGCTCTGATACCAAGTCACGAATCCCGTGCCCCTTCAAAGCCGGTTGTGAGGGGGAAGGGGCAAAGAGTATATGAAGACAAAAAACCTCCCACCCCTAGGCGATGTGAGACTATTCGCTCAACAATGCAAATATGAACTATTGTTGTTATGGTGTCTGCCTTCACAATTCTGTTGCCATTTGGCTTCACGTTTCCTTTTCATGGGAATATTTGATTCCTTCAGGAATCCTGGCAGAGGCTAGTGTTGGTAAGGCAATTATTTGGGACTTCTAGTTAGATTATTCAAGTAGCACCTAAGGCTCTTTATAGGTTATATGAGCTAATAAATAAGAAGAAACATGTGGTGGTAAAATGTAATTTCTATTTGTTTACATGCTTTGGCTTTGTATTATGCAATAACCACAACAGATCCTTCTGAAGAAATTCCATCATAGTAATATAGCAGATGCATGGATATCTGAGATGCAACATGTGGTATCCAAGCTAAAGGCTTAGTAATAGATTGGGAATGGAATTCGCTATGCGTGTGACCCCAAGAATTGTGGATACATGTCCGCACAAAGATTGTTCAAGGTAAATCTAAACAAGGATATGTGTTTTTGAATCTAGTTGAAAGTTTTAAGTGGAAGCTGACCTAGCAAAGTGAAGATGGAGTTTTTTCAAGTTGAATTTTGGTGTGATATCTTAAGATGATTAAGGTGATCGAGTAGGGTTCAATTAGGGGTGGCAATGGGTCGTGTCGGGTCGTATTCGTGTCGTGTCTAGTTTCAGGTCATGTCCAAAACCCCTAGACCCAAACCCGACCCGTTTAACTGATCGTGTCTAGACCCTAAACCCGTACATGACCCGCTTATAAACGGGTAGACCGAATAAGACCCGTTTACCACACGGGTCTATTCAATTAACCCGACCCGACCTGACCCGATAAGACCCACTGGTACTACATACTCAGTATTATCCTAGTATCGGATTGCGGGTAGACCTGACCCGACTCAACCCGTTGAATTTTAAACTGGTCTTCTCGGGTCTACCGTGTCTAGACCCTAAACCCGGACCCAACCCATTTATTAAACAGGTTAGTCGTATTGACCCATTTACTACCTGAATCCATTTAAACCCAAACCCAGACCCGCTAAATTCGTGCCGGATCTACCATGTCGAGTCCAAAATTGCTAGCTCTAGGTTCAATTCACAAGCAACACATTTGTTGTATAAGAACCATATCCTAACAGATTGCTTGAGCTACACCCATGGGTGTCAATTTTATTCGAGCAGTAAGTTTAGAGAAAGTACTTAGTGTTGGTTATAGATTATCTCCACATTGGATGACGAAACTCACTTTTTTGTTGCGAAGTAATTGTAACACAAGACTAGGTAGATGACTAATATTTTATTTATTGATCATTTATATAAAAACATTTTAGCGCCCTCTCCATCTATAAGAACACCACAATTTCCTTACTATGAATAGAGATTTGGCCCTTATGACACAAACCAAACAATACCCACTGCTGCCCCTACCTTGCGTCGAAAACAATATTAAGATTACTTTAGTCTTTCCGAGGGTAGTTACTTTGGGAAAAACATGATTATACTCTCCCCCCCAAACATGATCTCGTTCCATAACTCCCCACTTCCATTGTTTCTCTCACGTTTCATACATGTGCATTGCATGTGCATGCCCCTAGTTTTTTATAATGATGATAATGGATTATATTTGGTTCCTCACACAATGGTTTCAATAAACTGCAGTCTATATCAACTACTTCTTTCCTTTTTATAGATTGAATGCGACTGATTTTCTAGAAAGATTGAGAGGCAAAAGGCTAATTTTTGTGGGCGACTCACTAAACCGAAATATGTGGGAATCTCTGATATGCATTCTTCGCGACAGTGTTTATGACAAGAGCAGAGTTTATGAGGTCGCAGGAAGAAGCGAATTCAAAACAAAAGGCTATTATGCTATCAGATTTGAGGTATCTGAGTTTTTTGTTCATATATTAGTTCCGACACCTCCTTCTCTTCCCTCATTCTGTACTTATTCCGGTTTCTTTTTCTTACATCTATGTACTTCAATGCAGGATTATAGTTGCTCTGTAGATTTTGTTAGATCACCATTTCTGGTCCAAGAAGTATTTCTTAAGAATGTAAACGGATCAGAGGATGAGAAGCTAAGATTGGATCGTTTAGATGAAACAACCTCAGCCTACCGTGAAGCTGATGTCATAGTTTTTAATACAGGGCATTGGTGGACTCATGAGAAAACATCTAGTGGGTGAGTTATAATATAATTTTCATTCAATAAATTCCCTACCACGCTTCTACACATTCGATCATAGATTCTTGGTCATATGAGAGAGCCTAGGTTGTGAAAATTTTGCAACCATTTACATATCTGCACCTCTCTTTATTGTGTAATTAACAGAATAGACTACTATCAAGAAGGTAATTACGTGCATCCAGTTCTCAAGGCCATGGAAGCTTACAAGAGGGCTCTCACCACATGGGGTAGATGGGTAGACAAGAACATCAATCCTAACAAAACTCAAGTTGTTTTCAGAGGATATTCCCTAACTCACTTCAGGTATGGTAACAATGTCTCGACATGTGTTTTAATCTTCTATATTAAAAGATTGAACGATTTAGAATCTTTTTGTTAGTAATGCTTGTTGTAGAAGTTGTTGATTCTTAATATCTTATGTGCTAGTTGAATATCAGCCAAAAGTATCTTATTAGACTATGGCCTAGTTCAGTGTGGTATATTTCTCAACTCAACACACAGAATAATAAGCTTATACTTGAACACAATAAGGGCGTGAGAGGATGATGTTGTTGGCTTATAGGTTTCTTTTATTACTAGTTTTCAATGTGATCTTAGTGTCCCTTTGGCCATTTTATAAACCCCATTTTTTAATATTGAGATGATTTGACGCACCCAACTTATTAACAACGGTCTTCACGATAGGCACAAAAAAGTCGGGAAATTAGAAGGGTTAAGAATTATACAAGAGTTAGGGTAAACAAGACAGTTTCTCTGAACCCCGCCCCGTGCGCGATGTCTGTAATGACACATTCAGGTCTTCAAATGAAAGACGACTCACAAAGCCATTGAAACCATTTATGATCAAAGAGACGTGACTAAGGTCCCACTTCCATTCATCAGCAAGAACCCGCTTAGTGTACTCCATGGCTCCTGTGCGTGATATGAGTGAATTCTCAGTAGGTATTATCACTTCAGCTTCAAGCATGATTGACTTGTACTCATACGCAACTTTTGAACCACGAAAGTTCATTGACGCTAGCAGGGAGTGCAAGCGGATTTCTCGAATCTTGGATATAGAGTAGAGTTGGAGTGTGGAGAGTTATGCGGCTAATATCTTTTGAAAAAGGGAGAGAAAATCGATTCCCTTGAGGTCTGAGCTCAAGAGAGAAACAAGAAGAACCTACTTCTCAAACTAAACCAATTGCAACAGTGTAGTTTGAAATGCTTTAACTTTATAGGGAAGATCGAGAATTCTTCCTGAATCCAAACTATCATTCAATCCATTTATCTGTGGAATAAAGCCTACTGCTTAATTTTGACCTATATCCATCAATGTTTTTATTAAAAATTTAATTCAAACCTAAAATCAATGGAGTGTCATCTTATCGATCCCAACTTAATTGAGTAGAGAAATATAAGCCATCATTATTATTGGTCAACTGCCTCGGGTTAAATTGTGAATTTGGGATTAGTAGCCGATTCCTACTTGCTAGTCAATCAGGCTAATACCCACGAACCTGCAGGTTCATCCTGCAAACGCAATACAACCCTAATTTTATGATTTAAGCCATTATTTTGTTGATTTTGGGCCAGTTTGAGCGTAAAAAAGAAACATATTATAAATGAATAATTTTCAACTTGACTTCTGTTAGCAAAATTGACTTTCGATTTATTGATCCTTGCAACTGACCTTTTTTGCAATATTTTTTTGATAAATATCACCGTGTGAAGGACCTAATTCACTTGTGTGGGAAAGAACTTCAAGGTAGCCGTTGTTGAACCTTGCCTTGCTCATGTCTGTTGTTTTACTCCTGTATTTGTATGTACAATTTTAATGCAAATGGCTCTAACAATTGCCAATAGAACTATCCAATCACGGAAATAGTTGTTGTGAAGCTGTGCTTATTATATCTGTCCCTAGGTACTTGGAAAGGATAACCTGTTAGTAGGTCATGTATGCCTCCATACTCATTCTAGATCACTTAGCCTATCAGTTCGATCATTTCAGACCTCAATGATCAAGGTCATTCTCGTAATTTGGTCAATTAAGGAGTGCATGGCTAGATCATTTCAGACCATGTGCCCTCTTTTCCTTTAAAACCTTTTCTCTTGATTTCTCTGCTATTTTATTTCGTGTTCTCTTCTTTCTTTTCTATTCTTTCTTAGTATTTCAGATTGTTGTGATTGTGATTCAAGTGGCATAGTTTCAAGTCTTAAATCAACAATCTATTGGATGCATTTGAAGAGCCTCTGAGGCAACGATCTTGAAACCATATAATGCATACAAATTTACTAGACAAACATACTGTGGCTGTGGCTTACTAATGCCAGCCACATGTGGCCGGGGGAGGGGGGACCCGGACTCCTAAAGCATCTGATTACCTGTCTCCGAAGAAAAGGGAGAGGTCGCTAATCCCTCCCTCTCTTATTGAATTGTTGTGCTTTCTGTGTGTAGGGTGCAGAGAGAGAGAGAGAGAGAGAGAGAGAGAGAGAGAGAGAGAGAGAGAGAGAGAGAGAGAGAGAGAGAGAGGTATTTCTCCTTATATTATGGATTACACTCATTTACGGTTTGGTGAACCGACATAGAATACGAGAGGAACGTGTTCCTGGCCTAAAACCAGCTAGCATGGGCAGCTTTAGGCTGATACGGACTATAAAGGATCATATATTTATGAGAAAGAAGTGTATGCGAGGAGGTAATGTGCTGTTCTTTGAGGTCTTTACTTGAATCAGCTACCTTACATGTGTCCAAATAGATTTGGCTATACGCTGTTGTTGTCTTATAGTTTATTTGCATATAATTTTAAAAAAATGTTTCAGGAAAAAACATTTACATTCTAAAATTAGACATATCTGTAGAGCCACGAGCTAAATTATGTGCTTGATCATGTGTGCATCCGGAGGTGTTGGATTTATCAATGCATTTTCACAATTTTATGAATTTAATTCATATGTTACTGTTAAGATTTAGTAAGATTCCAATGGATAGAGAAGATTTTTATATGCAATATGTTAGGATATGGAAAGATGTTTTAATCTGTATGTTAGTATTGTTAGTCATATGTGTATAGTAGGTTATTCATGTCTTATCTGTGTATTGGACTTACACCCTACACATGTTCATTGTATAGATATGTTGGCATATGCCCTAATGAGAATCAAGGTTCATTCTCACTAAACCCTAGCTCTCTCTCTCTCTCTCTCTCTCTCTCTCTCTCTAGGGTTATTAGTCACAACTATTAAGAGATTTATGGTTCGGTTATGAGATGATTTTTTATGCAACCTGCTAAGAATTTGATTAGGTATGACGGGATTTTAATAAGATCTTCCAGATCTAATTTCATATGTTCATTGCTTTTATATCGGATTTAATTTATTTAGTGAAATAAACAGGGAATCCAATCCTATTTTCACTCTCATTTCTTTGTCCTCCTCCCATCTCCTCCACCATGTCTCCCTTTTCACATGACTTATAAAATGGTATTCGAGTTTTGGCTCTCGAACCTTTTGTATTCGATTTGCTCTATTATTTCCAAGATCCGATACACCTATCTGATTAGTTTACTGTCAGTTCCGATTTTGAATAAATCTTCTCTTTTTATCATGGTTGTATTTGTCGTCTAATCTGACACATGGTCTGTGTTTTCGTGGCTCCTGATCTGATCCGAAATTTGCTCAGTTCCAAAGCACTGCATTGACCACTTCTGATCGTCATCCACACAACACTACTCCCTCCAAACTCCAAAACTACAGCTGCCAACCATGATTGCGAGAGGTGTGTGAATCTACGACAATGGCCTTACCTCCGACCATCAACTTTGAACCTGACATAAATCAGGCCACCAACTCCTACCAGCATTTGTCCCTTCCCTTGTTGATGTACACATTTGTATGGTGGTGCACTACCCTTTGTCTTCTTTCCGGTGGTTGCAGTGTTGTCAAGGCGATGAGGCGCGCCTGAGGCGCAAGGGGCCGCTAGAGCCTGAGGCGCAAGGCGCACGCCTTAGTGTGTGAGGCGCAAAAATATATAATTTACTTTAAAATCAATAATAATTGTCAAAAAATTCTAAAATTCATAAAAAAAATATATTTTATGAAAAAAAAAAATATGACCATTATTCAACTAAATCAATGCAAGCCACAAGGTATACACTAACTCATAAGTCATAACTAGTGTGGTCATCAAATGAACAATTTATTATAGGCAACATGCCAACATCATATTCATAAAATGAAGGGATACATTACTCATAAGTGATAATTGATAAGTGAGAACTCATAACCAATGAGTAAAAAAATCATCCATGAACCATGATAAGTTAACATTGTCTTAATTCTTAAACAGTTAAACCATTTAAATAGATCAAGAAGTATAAGTACTAAAAAACAGAGGACACACTCGCCAAAAAAAACAAAGGACATAAATCATAAAACCACCCAATCACTCATCATCATCATCATCAAATAAACCCTCCACATCATCTTGATTGGCATGGTCATCCACATCTCCAAAAGGCGCTTCTTCTTCAACAAACCGGTAAAAAAAAAACTGAAAAAAAAACCGGAAAAACAACCAAACACAGTAAGGCGCGTGCCTTGTCCGCCCTGCGCCTGGTTCATGAGGCGCTGAAAGGCGCGCCTGAGCCACGCCTTGCTGTGCTCACCTCACAAGGAAGCGCCTGAGGCGCATATGGCTGAATCGCCTTGAGGCGCGCGCCTCACTGCGCCTTGACAACTATGGGTGGTTATATCTATTGTGTGCCGCATCAGAATCTGTTTCGAGTTCAGAGCTTGCTCATGGAGAGTACTCTTATCTACGATATCATCATCAAGCTTACGATCGTTTACTAGCAAACTATTACCACCATGAGTTTGAGTAGGGTTGTTAAAGATATTGTACCGTTACGATGGATATGCATGCCACTTGAATCTTCATGCTTTGAGTTGATTTGTTAACTGCCAATATATTGTATGTAATTATATTGTAATGTACCGTACAATACAATCTAGTTTTCACTCACTCTCAATTTCTTCTTCCTCTCATCTCCTCCACCTGTGTCTCCATTCTCATATGGCTTCTATCGGTTACCATGAGAACATCCTATCAAATATATAATTGGGGGAAAAGAGTGATGGAAAAAAAGATAAAGATTGTATGGCATGTGCAATGTAAATCTGAGGAAGCCTTGTTATGGAGACGGGGGATTTGTTTGAGGGACAAGAAGGAAAAAAGAGGACCCAAGTAACATAGATTGAAGTTTTGAGGGAGGGGTAGGAAAAACTAGCAGTGTCAATGGATGCAACCTTTGATAGAAATCATAAACAAAAAAAGGATTTATCATAAAGCCGACTCCAAGTTGTTGATGTCATGTTCACAGGATTATAGTATTAATAAATAGCAGTTGCTGCCTCCCCCGTTTCGATCTCTGGACCTCTTTGATCCCTTGCTCTAGCGCACTGTCCTCTGACTCTGGCCGGTGCAGCGAAATAAATAAAGCCGACTCCGAGGGGTTGGGAGAATGCTTGATGGTTAAGGTTTTTGTTGTCTACAAGGCATTTTATTTTGACATTATATAAATATAACTTGTTTTCTTATTGAAAAGGAATTCCCTTCAAAGAATTATCAATCGGCCTAACTTGAATCCGCTGCATAGAACACCGTTGTGTGTCCTTTTTTTTGGTAGGTATAAAAATCTGCTGCATCTCCTTTGCTTAACAAATCATGGTATGTTTATAAACACAGTACTGAGGTGTTTGCGGTCTTTTGCCTTTTATCAATAAGGGGTAATCCACAATAACAGCCTCCATCCTAATAAAAATATAGAAAAAAACCCTGAAGAAACAATTTTTTTAATATACTTTTTTATTTCCTGAGGCTGTTATTTTTATGAAAACCCCTGAAAACTGGTATATTTTTGTTTCAATTGCACTTTCTCTACTATATGAAAAGAACAGGGCGTCTGACCTAATTTAAGTTTCTAAAAAGACAAAAACCCCTGATAAAATAGATGGGCAAGATGCATCCCTCTCATACTTTCTCTCTTGTATCTCTGTCCCCCTCTTAGTCTTGTCAACCCCCACAGCCTAAAAAAAGGATAAGAGAGAGAACTCTCTCTCTCTCTCTCTCTCTCTCTCTCTCTCTCTCTCTCTCTCTCTCTCTCTCTCTCTCTCTCTCCCTCTCACGCGCGCACACACGCGCTTCACACATGCAGTGTTCTAATGATATAATAAAAAAATTCACTTTATATCAATGCTCATCATTTCTTTGGCATTTGATGCCATTTATAAAAAGGAATTTCATCCCTAATGCCTTTGTGTCTGGAATCCGATAATCGTTTCTTGAACTCTCACTCCCAATAGAAATTCTTTTCTCATTGTTTTGTTAGTTTGGAAACTGAATACCTACCATGTTCAATTCCGACTTGGTTGCAGAGGAGGACAGTGGAACTCTGGCGGGCAGTGCCACAAGGAAACCGATCCGATCTTTAATGACTCTTTCCTTGCAAAGTATCCCTCGAAGATGAGAGCTCTAGAGTGGGTTCTAGAGCAAATGAGAACGCCGGTTATATACCTCAACGTCAGTAGGATCACGGATTACAGAAAGGATGGGCACCCTTCGATATATAGGAAGACATACAGAACCGTCGAGGAGCA
This sequence comes from Chamaelirium japonicum, assembly GCA_947650365.1. Lineage (NCBI taxonomy): Eukaryota > Viridiplantae > Streptophyta > Magnoliopsida > Liliales > Melanthiaceae > Chamaelirium > Chamaelirium japonicum. The sequence continues at coordinate 12,618,129 of OX393553.1, read as the reverse complement.
GATCGCCGCAGAGAAGTCTCAAGACTGCAGCCACTGGTGCTTGCCAGGGATACCCGATACATGGAACGAGCTACTCTATGCTTCTCTGCTAATGGACGGCCAAGGATCGTGGAGAAGATGAGCAACTAGTTCTAACGGTTCATCGATGAGATGACTGTCGAACTGCACTGCAGTCGGAGCTTCTCCAGGTGCTGTCGATCGTGGCAGAAGATATCAACGGCCAAACGCAGCTGGAGAGATGTGAATCGGACCCTCCCTCGGGAAGATAAAGGAAATAACAATTCAATAGTAAGCATTTCAATTTTATTTATCCAAGTTTTGTCGAAGAATATCAAAGAAATATACTTTTTCTCCCCCTCAGTTTGTAGTACTCTGAAGAGGGAAGTGAATGACACTCACAAGCTGAAGATTTAGAACTCATTCACTGATTCACACACAGAACACAGGATTTATATTTCTGAAGGAAGATATCAAGAAGCAGCAGGACTACAAGTTATTACTTAAATGAGCAAGGTAACCACGGTTGCTTTTCCGTGAAAGACTTAAAAATGGAAATTGGAGAGAGACCCTCATCGGGGTTCCCGATTGCCCAGCCTTCTGTGACTTGCCGGTTTCCCATGCTTCAGCCGGGAACCTCGCCAGAGCTGGCGCGGCTAGTGGCTAATAACATGGACAAACTGGTGGATTGGGGAGGGAGGGGAGACCAGCTTTATACTCCCTCCACATCCTTAGCTATTCAAGACCCATGGATGGATTCCTGCCAGTGAGACTCCATTGCTTCCACTGCCATCAGAGAGAGAGAAAGGGAGGAGGAGAAGGAGAGAGAAGGAATTTGGTATCAAATTAGAAATTCTGAAAGCCAATGGCAGCACATTGATCCTGAATGGTAGCCTCTAAATAGATGTTCAAGTGGAGAACATGATGTTGAATAAACTAAGTTACTGTCTTCAAAGTGCCTTTGGCTTTGGACTGATTGCAAACAATGCTGTGGGGCAAGAAACTGAAATTACATTGCTGCCCAATGTAATACCCATTAACCATCCAACTTAATTTCTTTCACTACATAGTATCAGCTTTATGACTTCCCTTTCTAACAATTCATCTCTATTAGGGCTTACATCCTCCATCAGTGCAAGATTTTTCCACTCCCGTTGTGAAAAACTCGTCCATGTCATCTTGGATTTTCCTCCTCTTTTGATCCTTCAACACAAGTAGGCTTGTCAATGGGCTGGATCATGATCCGAATCCAATCTGAAAAACCTGGATTTGATATTGGTTTTTGGGTCGGATATCCGATTAAAAACGATCCAATCCGATTTGAACTATAATCGGATCAAATATGGATCAACCTTGATCCGATCCGTATAAGATCCAATCCGATAAATTTAGTCAGCTTTATAACATATATCATAGTCGGTCTGATGCCAAACCCAGCCATCTTATTTCCATTGTCTGATGCCCAACTCAGTTTTCTTATATTAACCATAGGATCTATGGATTGTCAAATCTATTGGCTTGAACTAATCAACGATTCAAACTTAGAAGCCCCGAGTTTATGTTTGGTTGTTTATGTTGTTTTGACCTTACTGACTTGTCAATGGCCTGGATCATTATTCGAATTCGATCCGAATCTAAAAACTCCGGATTTAGTATTAGTATTTTGGTCCAAGATCCGATTAAAAACGATCCGACCCGATTCACTTGGTAGATTAATCCCCTCCTTGGCACTTACATAGAAGGGTTGTTTTGGTAATTCCCAAAGAGAGTTGTTTAGGTCAGAAGGACCTCATTCTCTCTGATCATAGACTTTTGAAATATGGGGCCATCACTTTGTTGTGAATCTGTGCATCCACTAGCTCATGCCTATCTGAAACTTTTCCTTAGAGACTTCCAATCATTTCAAATCCTCCACTAATTCTCACTAGTTAACACCTCAGCTTGGCTTGGATCAAGCCCAGCTCTTGAGCCTCAAGGTTGTGCCAAGGCTAAAGCCGAGCCGAGCCGAGCCGAGCCGAGCCGAGCCATGGAGGGCTTACAGCCTAGCTTCTGGTTAATCTCTCCTTGTTAGCTAAACATGGTGGTTATGTGGGGGTACCTCTTGGATGTTGGGTGCACTGTACCCACCATGCACCACCAACATGGTGCTTCAACAGCTGTGTGGGTGCCTTCCTAAAGTGGGAGTTCATGGTTGGGAGTTAAAGGAGGAGGAGAAAAGGGGACCTCCAAACCTTGAACTTATGCCTAATTGCGTATAAGCCCCTCATATCTAACTATTTGTGGATTCAACCCTGTAAACAAGTCAAGTTGTGCGCATTAGCCCTCCGGTTGCAATCCGTCATGTAGGGGTGGCAATGGGTCGTGTCGGGTCGGGTTCGTCTCATGTCTAGTTTCGGGTCGTGTCCAAAACCCCTAGACCCGGACCTGACCCGTTTAACTAATCGTGTCTAGATCCTAAACCCGTACCCGACCCGCTAATAAACGGGTAGACCGGATAAGACCCGTTTACCACCCGGGTCTATTCAGTTGACCCGATCCGACCCAGTCCGACTCGACCTGACCTGACCCGAAAGACCCGCTGGTATTATATATTACAGTATCGGATTGTGGGTAGATCCGACCCGACACGACCCGTTGAATACTAAACGGGTCTTCCAGGGTCTACCGTGTCCAGACCCTGAACCCGGACCCGACCCGTTTATTAAACGGGTCTATCGTGTCGACCCGTTTACGACCCGAACCTGTTTAGCCCTGACCCAGACCCGCTAACTTCGTGTCGGGTCTGCCGTGTCGGGTCCGAAATTGCCAGCCCTACCGTCATGATCACATCACTTAACCATGGTTTAGAATTAACCTGACAGTAGGGGGTGCAAGTCGGGGCGATTTTGTTTGGTTTGGGGCTAAATCTGAACCGAACCGACCCATTCAGTTCTACAATTCTGAAGCCAAACCGACCCGAGTTGTGCATAGACCCGAAGCAAATCGATCCGGACTAAAGTCGAGTCGGCTTGGATTTTGGGGTGGCCTCAGACATCGTCGATAAAGCCACACTTTGATTTTTAAAGAGCCAACACAACTTAAGCAGATTCCAGGAGTTGGTATGGTGGTAAAATGAACCTAGGTTTAAGAGGTTTATATGCAATTATGCCAAAGTCAGGGGTTAATTTGCAAATAGCCTTTTAATGACATATCCACCACCACTTTAATTATGATTTCAAATAGGACTGATGCCCATAAGATTATGTAATCTACTTTATACATAAAACGAACAACTAGAAGTAGCACAATTGTATGATCTATCCCCTGAATTCGTCATCATCCAAGTCTTGTATCATAAAAAAAAATTACATATTTGCTGCCGGCTCTGTTTGCTGTGTTTGCTTCTTGCCAATCGTAGTGTGCCACATCGTCCATTTAAATGGGCATAATGGGGCAAACATAGCAAACGAAGTCGGCAGCAAAAATGCACGCATAAAAAAAATGGGTCAACTACAAGGAAGATTGACAAAAATCCCCGTAAGCATTCAACCAGATGTCAACCCCCAAAGACCGGAGACTTAATCTTGCAAGAGCAGGCCATGCTAAGAATTATTAAAGGCCAGTTGACAGGTAAGAAGATCCACTTTGTTTGCGAGACATTTTAGCTCATGCTACTAAAGAGCAACCCTCGAAGACTCCTAGAGACTAAAAAAAGTCTAGACGAGGATGCTAGAAGGCAAGAATTGTTGTAGGGAGTTGCATCCATCTCTGTGGCACAAAATTACAATCCAAATAATTGAAATGAAACAATATTCCTATATTTGCATCACATGTTTACATCCCACTTTTAAGAATGTCACCCACCACGCGGGTCATTTATGGGACCATGTTTGACCAAACTTGACCATCCCTACATAAGATTAATCATGACTCGCAGGCATTGACAATATTTTTCCCTACAAAGACGAAACCCACATTCAAAGGCAATTATCACACTAACACCTTACTAAATATGGTTGAACTGCCTAGATGATTTTTTCAAGATGGGGAAGTAAGAGTATATAAGAACATGAACTAAAATTTGCTCAACAAATTGCATGAATATGTATGGATGAACGATGTGTGGAAGAGTGGGATAGTCCTCTTGATCCATCTCCAGTAAATTTGTTAAGGAGTTATATTTCCAAGTAGGTGCTTCAAGGATTTGGGGTTTAAGGAAGAAGAGACTTGCAGTGCTTGATCCTTTCTGGCTTCGCATTTGATCAGCTAGGACTGGTGGTGCTTGCTCTTGATTCTTTGGATTTTTTTGGATTGGAAATAGGAATTGGATACTGAAATCTTGAGGTTTGATTCTTTCTTTCTCTAAGTTTCTATATTGTGCATAAAGCGAAGAGGCTGGATGTCCAAGTGCTAGTGCTTTAGAAGGCTCGCGTGTATGGAATCGTGCAAAAGCTCATTATTCTACGTTCCCTTACACTCTTATCTATAGAGTAAGGTGGTTGAGGGAGTTATGAAAGTTTCCATAACTCCCGAGAAGTTGCTTGTAACTCCTAGGAAAGCTATTCTCTTGTATAACTTATGTAAATTCTTTCAACTTCCAAGGAAGTTGTTTTCCATAATTACCTAGGTACTTTTCTCTTGTGTCAGAACCGTTCATTTGTGACTTGTGGTTCTTGCTGCACATGAACTGGAACAAGCCTGGGCCCACATGCTGAGACCTGAACCCAAAGATTCACAATTCGATCTTCTTTGGTGATTTGTTCGATCATGTGGGCTGGAATGAGTGAGAACTCATTTGGGAGAGTCCACACCTAACTTCATCGACTTTTGTGTGTGGCTGATTGTAGATTATGTAATTTATTTTAAGCATATAACGAATAACTAGAACTAGCTCAATTGTATGATCTATCCCTTGAATTCGTCATCATCCAAGTCTTGTACCATAAAAAAAGTGGGTCAACGATAGGGAAGATTGACAAAAATCTCCAACCAGCATTCAACCAGACGTCAAGCCCCGAAGACTTAACCTTGCAAAAGTGGAACATGCTAAAGAATTCTAAAAGGCCAGCTGACGGATAAGAAGATCTACTTCATTGGTGACCATTTTAGTTCATGAAAGGACCCACCCAGACTCCCATAGACTAAAAAGAGTCTAGAAGAAGAGGCTAGAAGGCAAGAATTGTTGTAGTGATACAAAATTACAATCCAAATAGCTGAAATGAACAATACTCCTATATTTGCATCACATGTTTGCATCCCACTTTTAAGAATGGCACATGCCACTTGGGTCATTTATGGTATCACGTTTCACCAAAGTTGACCATCTCTAATCAGGTTGACCATGACTCATAGCACTGACAATTTTTTTCCTAAACCAACATTCAAACACCCATCTCATACTGGCACCTTACTAAACATGGTTGAAGTGCATAAAGGAATGATTCAAGGATGGGAAAGTAACATGGTAAATTTTTTTTTTGGTACATCAATAATTACAAGAACACTATAAAAATTAAAATTTGATCAACAAATTACATGAATATGTACGGATGAGCGATGTGTCTGTGGAAGAGTGGAAAAGTCTTCTTGATCCTTTGATCCATCTCCAGTGTTGAGATTTGTTGATGAGTTAGATTTCTAAGTAGGTGTTTACAAGGTTTTGGGCTTTGAAAAAGATGTACTTCTTGATCTTTCATGGCTATGCGCTTGATCAACTAGGATTGGTGATGTTTGCTTTTGATTCTTCAGGTTTTTTGGACGAGAAACTGGATATTGAAAATTGGAGGTTTGATTCTTCATTTCTATAGGTTTTCCACATCATGCACAAAGTGAAGAGGGTGGATGTCCAAGTGCTAGTGCTTGAGATGACTCATGTAACTATCATCGAGCGAGGGTTAGGGTTTTAGCTCTCTCGGCCTCCCCGACGCCGCCGCTGGCTCCGGGGAGGCCAGGTGCTTGTGTTGGCAGCCTCCGGGCCCCTTTCCCCCTGTAGATAGGTGTGTTCCCCCCTCGGCCGGGTTTTGTGTTCGGAAGCTTCGGAGTCGAGCGGCGGCCCTCCTCAGATCTCGTCTTCGCCGTCGGATCGGGGGTTTCCTACCGGTTTCATGGAGGAGTTGGTGGATCTGGACCACGGCCGGAATATGCCGCGGATTCCAGCCCCCTCCTTTGCGCGGTGGTGGTGGATTCCTGCGATTTGGGCTGGCGGTGGTGGATCGCGGTGGTTGGGGACGTGACTCGGCTCTGCATCGTCACCGGCTCCGAGGGAGATGATTCCAGTTGTGGATGTGTGTTTGTGTTGTTTGGTTTTTTTTTTGTAGTCTCTATTGGCTGTTGTTTTTTACTTTTTTTCCTTCTCTGCCGGCGGTCGGCGACTAGCTTTTGGTGGGTTTTGGATCCCCCCTGTGATGTTGTTGGTATTGGTTTCTTGTGGTTGCGCCGATCTATGGTGCTTCATGCGTATACCAAGCTGTGGTACCTCCTGAGATCTGTTAAGATCTCCCCTTCATCGTACCAAAAAAAAAAAAGAGATGACTCATGTGTATGAAGTCATGCAAAAGTTCATTTTCTACTTTCCCTTACACTCTTATGTATATGTATAGAGAAGTAAGGTGGTTGAGGACATTATGAGAGTTTCCATAACTCCTGGAAAGTTAATTGTAACTAGGGGTGGCAATGGGTCATGTCGGGTCGGGTTCGTGTCGTGTCTAGTTTCGGGTCGGGTTGGGTCGGGTCCAAAACCCTTAGACCTGGACCCGACCCGTTTAACTAATCGTATCTAGATTCTAAACCCGTACCCGACCTGTTTATAAATAGGCCGAGAGACCCGTTAGACCGGTTTACCACACGGGTTTATTCAGTTGACCCGATCCGACTCAACCCGACATTACCCGATAGACCCGCTGATACTATATATTATAGTATCGGATTGCATGTAGACTCGACCCGACACGACATGGTGAATTTTAAACGGGTCTTCCCGGGTCTACCGTGTCTAGACCCTAAACCCGGACCCAACCCGTTTATTAAACGGGTCTATCGTATCGACCCGTTTACGACCCGAACCCGTTTAGCCCTGACCCAGACCCGCCAACTTCGTGTCGGGTCCGAAATTGCCAACCCTACTTGTAATTCCTATGCAAGTTATTCTCTTGTATAGCTTCCTATAAGTTCTTTGCACCTTCCTGAAAAGTTACTTTCCATAATTTCCTAGGTAGTTTGTCCTTGTATCAGAATCATTCATTTGTGACTTGTGATTCTTGCCGCACTTAATCTAGAGCGAGCACGAGCCCACTTATTGGGACTTGAACCCGAAGTTTCAAGATCCGATCTTCTTTGGTGATTTGCGGATTGTCTTGGCTAGAACGAGTAAGGACTCATTTGGATGAGTCCAAACTTAACTTCTTCGTCAACTTTTGTTTGTGGTTGATTGAAGATTGGAACTCCCGTTCTCGCTTACCAACTTAAGGTGAGTTCATTTCTGGAAAAACAAAGTGCACGATAAGGGCATTTTCTTCCTCATCTTCTTTTTTCTTCTTTCTTTCATCATTCTTCCCCCTCCCCCCCGGCTGGTCGAGCTAGGCACCATGGCCAACCGACCCTAGTACCATGTATGGACTTAGCTTTTTAAATCTCTCAAATTTGGCTAAATTTTCATATCTTCCAGACTTGGTCAAATTCCTAAGTCTCCCAAACCTTCTGTAGTACTAGGGCCAATTTGTCCATGGTAATTGACTTCCTAAGTCTTCCAGACTTGGCCAAATTTTATGTTCCTCCGGACTTAGCCAATTCCTAAGTCTTCCAAACGTGATCAAATTCCTAACCCTCCTAGGCTTGATCAAATTTCAAGGTCTTCTAGACTTAACCAAATTCTTAAGTCTTGGTAAAAAAATCTCAACGTCTACAAACAATATTACCTATCTTATATCTATCCACCATGTACATAAAACCTCCCTCTATATCAAAGGACTTGGAAAAAATAAACCTTGCTTACAAACCTTCAAAAAAAAACAAAGATTTACCATGGTACTCAATAAGTTTCTCACCTCCTTAGGTAGTAAGAGTGATAAAAGTAGAATAACACTACAACCTCCACCCTGATTCAAATAGCTAAAGACAAACACAAATACACCACCGTCGATGCTAAAATTGATAGCGTCGATGGACTTCTTGTGCCCACCCTATTATTAGGAGTTCCTGCCCGCCATATAGGTAAAATAAGTAATGGGGTTTGATAGCATCTTCCGACGGACTCCCAGTGTCCTTATTTATAGGTGCTACTAGCAGTCACGTAGGCAAAATAGGGAGTGAGGTTTGAGAGCAAGTCCTAACGGACTTCTAGCGCCCTCCTTATTTCTAGGAGCTTCAGCCACGTAGGCAATGCAGGGAGTAGGATTTGAGAGTAGCTCCCAATGAACTCCTAGTGCCCTCACGTTTTTAGAAGCTCATAGCTGCCATGTAAGCAAGTAGATTATTGGGTTTTAGAGCATCTCTCAACGGACTCCTAATACACTCCCTATTTTTAGGAGCTACTAGCCGCCACGTAAGCAAAGTAGGGAGTTGGGTTTGAGAGCATTTTTCAACGGACTTCTAGTGCCCTCCCTTTTTCTAAGAGCTACTTTCCGTCACATAGGCAAAGTAGGGAGTTGTGTTTGAGAGCATTAGTTTGGCTTTGGTATCCTATTGCTCGAGTTGATCTCGGCATTGGATTTTGGATGGGTAGCCAACCATAAAGGTGTAATGCTTGAATGGGTGAGCACTTTAATTGCATTTTCTTTAATTTCCGCATTTATTGATATCTGCAGGGTCGAAATTATGCATCTATTGATATCTGTAAGGTCGAATTTTTTTGAGAGCATGAACTCAATCCCTATGATCACTAGTACTAATCTCATGCCATGCACGGACGGTTGTGATGCCGGCTCAATCGGATCGCACATCCAACACCGAATGCCACTCCACGAGAGAGACTGCCACGTGGCTCAACGGTTGCGATGCCGCTCACTAATTATTTATAGATAATTGGTGACCAAAACCAATAAACATTAACAATAAATTTTCAATTTCTATTTTCGACATCAATCTTAACCCAAATTTATCACCAAAGTGATTGATTGAGATTTCAGAGAACCAAACTGAACACGATGATGAAGGTGACTAAGAAAATCGTGAATGCCTATGATCATTTGGTTTCCGATTTTGCAGGTGATGAAACTCCATCAAGAGAACAAACTGAGCGCAATCGTGGACGAGGACCTAAAGAACAACTACGACAGGGCTAAGCTAGAAGAGATGGTCCAGGTGGCTTTGCTGTGCACCCAGTACCACCCGTCCCATCGCCCCAAGATATCGGAGGTGGTGGGGATGCTGGAAGGCGACATCTTCGCCGAGAAGTGGGAGGCTTCACAGAAGATCGACACACCAAAGTTCCGGTCCTCCGTGCAGCCGCCCCCAGTTACTTCGACTTTGTGGAGGAGTCATCGCTTGTTGTTGCAGCAATTGAGCTTTCCGTCCCGAGATGACACAGGTTTACGTGTTCCAACTGTATATGTGTTGCAAAAATCACAAGTGTGGGTTTTTGGTAAGAGTTTCCTTGTGGTGTTGATAGTAGTTGGGGTTGCATGTACTCTTCTGTACAAAAAGGAAAGTGAAAAAAAAGAGAAATGTTTTTCAGCCCGAAGGTTTTTCTGATTCCGCCAGCCCGATTGATGTGGCAACATGCAACTGGTGGCTAAAACCGGCTAGCGAGATTACCTTCGGCTTGTATAGCATTTCTAAAATAAAAAAAAAAAAAAAAGGAGAAAAGAGATCAATCCAAGAAATCTCAATTCTCCATCAAAAATATATTTGTTTATTCTACTTATTATACTTATTTAGCATACAAATTGACAGTTATTGACTAAAATCCTTATTTTCTAAGCATTTGATCCGTTATTGACTAAAATCAAACACCGAACAACTTTGATCATTATGATTCTTTTTTTCTTTTTATTTTTGGTTCATAGGAGGGGGACTGTCACAATCATTCATGATTCAAATCATTCAAAGCTCCATCTCTTCCATTCGCACATCGTTGTGGTGGGTTTATATGTGCGCTTGTGTGGCAATATTACCGGCAAAACTTATGGTTCGAAGTTTAGTCTATCAAGTTCAATGGTTATCCAACCGATCAGATCCAAGATCCAAGATCCAAGACAGGTTCAGAAAACCATAACAAATTATCATTAAAGATCATCACAACACGTAAGGGTCTTGAGACTCGGGATGGGAAATAAAAAACATAATATTAACAGGCCCTACAGATTTGTCTGCATAACTATACAGCACATCAACCTAGTGTGGCCTGGAATCACAAGTTCTCTTCAATCGCAATAGATGCACCGGTCAGACTTTCGGATTGCCTCATTGCCCTTTGCAGTCATTATGTCGAAAGTTTTGGATGCATCCTTCATGTGTTCAGCTAGCTCTTCCTTTGCCTGTGCAGCTGCAAAGACACCACACCCAAATCAATCTCATGTGTATCAGTAACGGCTAGTAAGTCTGGAAATTTATTCACAAGTATTGAAGATCGATCCCCCCAAACCCAGTTGACACTCATCTTCATTCGTTGAGAGAGAGAGAGAGAGAGAGAGAGAGAGAGAGAGAGAGATTTGCAGAGGAAAAGTGGGCAGTCATGATATGACAATTTTTTTTGGTGAAAAAGAGTTACACTACTCAATATTAATAATACGTAAGGTCAGACATGTCTCATATGATGTAGAACAATCCAGGTGAGTCTAAGTGGTAATATCTGATGGAAACTCAGAAGTCCAGTGGCGCGAAGATGTCCCCATACATCCAAGGCCGGGTGATCTGCAACAGTGTTCCTTCCGCAGTAGATGTGCGAGCTCTGAGATATGATATGACATTGTGGGTAGGGGGTTATGATCGGTTACTGAAATTCAAACAGTACCAAAAAATCGAAAATTTCTTCAAAATATTTGTATATTAGGTTAGCGAAGAGCATCCTTAGGGTTAGAGCAAGTAATGAATTTATAATGTCAGCAAAGAGGAAATTGTCTTTATACAATAGAGATACTCGGGCACTCATCATGCCTTCGGCCATAGTTGGACATGGCCAACTTCATCACATAAGATTTCCATGGCATCCACAGTATGAAACAAGCCCTTCGTAGGCTTTAGCACAACCATCTAAAATCCTAGCATCAGCTTCAACATTCTTGCATTCCAGAGCACTGGTAAGAGAGAAGAATGCATTTACCTTTGGTTGAGATACCTTCTAAAGTCTTTGACATTCTCACAGCAAATCTTTGAAATGTGGGGCTGCAAAGCCATATAAAATTCCGTGTGGTCATAAAATAAGTTATTTATTCATAAATATTCCAACATAATATATCAAAATAAGTTATTTAAACATACGATTAAACTACAAATTAAGAAACCATTCGATGGAACCGATAATAGTTATACAAGTAAAAATAAATGGGCTAGAGATTATAAAAAAAACTGTAGGCAATATCATGCAAGAGAAGAGAGGGGATCGTGCAAAATTGAGATGCTCGCTCTTCCTAAGGACTACGAAATCTGATTTTATGGACTAACCAAAAGGATGCGAGGATATAGTAGGCTGATTGGGTCCGTTGTGGGATTCAAAATGAAACCAAGATTGCTCCGATCAGGTAAGCAGATATCAGAATCTGCATTAAATAAGTCAAACTGAAACCACTATCGATTTACCCGAACAGACGAACCAAATCTGAATTGGAACATATTTTTGGGTTCAGAGGTTATGTGGTCGGGTCGGCCTCCAAAAGTTTGCATGACTAGAAGTTTGTAGAGCAAGCCCATCATCATAAAAGATCACAATCCAAAATATCAATAAATTTTCAGGAAATTGCAATTTATAGAGACGATCTCACCTTGAGAAAATTATCAAGAAGTACAAATATATCATCTCACGAAGCAAGATGAGTTTCAAGAACTTCACAGGCTCGAAATTACTTAACCATCAGGCTCTCTGGCTTCCATACTCGGAGCAGCCGGTCATAAAACGAGCAAGTCGCAACCATGGATCCTCGACTGGAACCGTTTTCCGTGCACACCCCGCCTCTGTGCCAGTCTGCTCCATAAGCTAACGATTCATGCTTACGGTACGCTTCTGCTACACCGACGTCCCCGTCTCCTAACTTCACCACAGCAAAACCATTGTGCATGCATGCTGCCAATACCAAGCCTGGTACATATGGATGATGCTTGATCCTCCACACCCCTCCCCCTAAACATAGAGCTCTCTCTTCGACTGGTTTCGATGTCAATCTCACATCCCAGACTCTGAGGAACTCATCATAACTTCCCGTGAGCAGCATATCGGATGACGTGGGGCCCTGCGAGATGCAACACACACCCATCTTATGGGATTTCGCATTCTGAAATGCCAGCTTCGATGGGGTCTCTCGCAAATCCCAACAGCTGAAACGGCAGTCATCTGAGCCGGTGTACAGCAGCTGCGGCCGGTGGGTATCGAAAGATGTAGCCCAAACTTCGTACTCGTGGGCAACCCATGATTGTGACGTTTGCAGTTGGGACTCTCCGACGATGATCGTGGATACCGAACCATCCGAAAGACCGAGAGAAATGGACCCCGCTGATGGGCTCCAGTCCGCACACAAACACATGGAAGAACTGATTTTTTCCGAACAAACTTCTTTCAAAAGAGTTCCTGCATTTGATTGGCACGCAGCGATGAAGTATTTTAATTGAATGATAGTCATCAAATAGATTCACAACAAAATAAATTGTATAAGTATGGCAAAATATTGTTTAAACTTGGAAAATAAAAAATTAAATACAATATGCTTGAATTTACTGAGAAAAACCAGCTTATAGGCTCTTTAAAAGCAAAAGTCTGATAATTTACACCTTGCAAAGTAGTTGGACATAAATTACCTTAAACTTACAAGCAAGAAATATAGAACAAGAGAAATAAATAGTGAAATACCATGAGCTTCTGTTCCTCCACTGGAATGTAAACTGTGAAGACTCAAACAGCCATCAGCGTCAGCTTGAGCAAGCAAAGGATGCACATTAGTTCCACTTGGGCTCCATTTTATATCGAAAACACCCGCTGTTTGTACATGATGAAGCAACTCGAGGCCCAAATCAGCATCGACAGAGAAGAGTGATATGCTTCCTGAGCGATTTGGTTCATTACCCTCTTCCAGTGTGTACGTCGCAACAACAAGAATATGGTGGAAAGGATAATGTGGGCAGAATTCCACCGCATCGGCATTCCCGTCTAAATTGAAAGACGCAATATCCATTCTACAATAGCATGCAAGATGAGTAAAATAAGTAAAACACATGTTACTAAGAATACCCAACTAATCAGTTAACATAATTTTTTGGGTTATTTTGACTTTGCCCCCCAAATTTTGCCTTGAATTAGACTTTACCCCCCACATTTTCATTAATTAGATTTTACCCCCCAAAACTAATTGTTCCCTCAGCTCACCCCCCAAAACTTTATTTCTTTTCCCTTAGCTCACCCTTTCTCTTAGATGGTGCTTGGGGGTAAAGTCTAATTAATGAAAAGATGGGGGGTAAAGTCTAATTCAAGACAAAATTTGGGGGGCAAAGTCAAAATAACCCTAATTTTTTTTGTCATTCAACACTTCAGACACCACTCATCTATTTGATTAATTATAAGGAGAATAATAATAATAATCTACATAACAAGGGACGTCGATTTTGTGCTGACTAGACAAAACGAAACAAAAGAGTTGAATAGGAAAAACTGACTGGACAAAAATGAACCGAATAGATCTAACCATTTGTTCAAAAATCAATGCACGATCTCTCCTTGGTTTCAAATCCCAACCCATTGAAACTGCACTAAACCCCTAAAATCACGTTCCATTGAAACTGCACTAAACCTGACCGTTCATCCTGTGATCGTTGTTCGCATCAACGGCTATTAAACCGTCTGCTGAAATTTCGACCGCCCCAAACCATCGGGTCGATCTCGAGAAATCTGTTCGAACAGAGACAGCTGTGATTGATCGATTATAGGAGGAGGGAGAGTTGGTCGCGCCGAAGGCGACCGCTTCGTGCCAATCGATACGGGCGAGAAAATGGGTGTCCCTATGAATGTCGGTGTTGTCGTCGAAAGTGTTTTGTTATCGAAGGCGTTCAGGTGTGTTGCCGCCGAAGACGGCCCACTGCAGTGCCGACAGGCACGGGCATGCACTAGTAATAATAATAAAGCATTACATGGATTTGGGTCGAAAATTTGAACTTTGATCGACCAAAAGGTCGGACTTGATTCGACAAACAAACAGGGAAGATGATATTTCACAACAAATCTGGTTTCATCCAACAAACGAATCAAATTTCTTCCACTAACGATTCGAAAGGGAAAAGGAAAGAGGAAGAGAAAGATCGAAGGGTTTACCTGTTTGCAAGGCCTTCCACGACGAATTCGTTGACGAGTTAACAGATGACTCGGCCCAGTAAATTGCCACTGGCGAGATCAATCCCCGGAGCCGAAGATGAAACCCTAGAAGAGAAAAGTTTTCTTTTTTCGTGAACGAAGGGGGGCTCACCTAGGCGTTTATCCGATCCAATGAGGCGGACTTCGAAAAGATCGTGTCCGCGGAAGTGGGTGGAACCTCGTTGTAAAAACCGGACCCAGATTGAACTGGACCGGTCCAACCGTTGCTTTTAAAGGTTGAACCAATTAAAACTTCTTGTTACATTAGGGCTGGCAATGGGCCGGGCCTAGGTCGGCCAGGACTAGTTTTGTTTCAAAATTTAAATACAAGGATCAAGTCCTAGCTTGTATCAATGATTTGGGCTAGGGCTCCATTACCAGCCCTTATTACACTTGTACAAATCCCACACAATACATACGAGGGCGTGATGCAGCTGGATGCATTGAATTATGCTACTCATTTTTTTAGAGAGAGAGAGAATAAAAAGGGGAAAGGGAAGGCTAGGGGGTGTTAGTCAATTGAGATTTTAAAACCACTCTTCAGGAGTCCGTGGACTTATGATCTTTGGGAGTCCGTAGACTTTTTTAAGGAGTATGTGGGCTTTTTTTTAGGAGTCTACAATCTTTTTTGAGGAGTCCATGAACTTAGAAATTCTTCTTAGGAGTGCACATGGGTTTTTTGTCGTGAACTTTTTTTTTTGAGAACCCTCAAGGTGAGGGGGGTTTGGCATGGACCCCAACCGGTTTAGTAACTAGGCTCCAAAGGAAAAGATTAAAGACGATTACATACTATACGAAGGCTAGTCAAGAGGTCGGTGGGCATACCCATGCTCCACTTGACCACAGAACATCTAAGACACCCAATTACCTCATCCACCAAACGACGTTTGTTGGAGAAGACTCTAGCGTTGCGCTCTCTCCACACTTGCCAAACCACTGCAAGTATCAGAACATCCCACTCATCTCGCTGTTACCGACAAACATAGCTCCGACACCAAGAGGTTCACAAAACCTGTAGAGATGGGGGTGGTCGCCCTTGCACTCCTGCAGTTGCACAGACACGCCTCTACACCTCCCTTGCTAGCGGGCAATGAAGCAACAGATGTGCCTTGAGACCAAGTCATAACAAGGACAAGACATATCTATAATGCCGGGGTGCCTGCGTCGTTGAAGATTGACCCTCGTCAGGATGCGGTCCTTGAGTGCTATCCACATGAAAATCTAAAGCTTCAACGGAACCCTCGCCTTCCACAAACAGCTCGCCACTGGACAAACGAGCCCCCCATTGTTTATAAAGCTGGGCAAAGCCGTGAGCACCGAATTAACAAGAACCAGTCTCCCCCCAATCGATAATGACCTGCCCTTCTATCCCGCAAACCACCGATCCACCCTCTCAATCAGACCACGCCATTGCGCCTTACCGAGGGAAAGGCAAGCCCAAATATCATGTTGGAAGGTTCTCAAACTTACAATTTAGCAACCTGGCAAAGAATTGACCCACCGACTCCCTCTCTGCCACCAAGAACAGTGAACTCGTTGAAATAAATTCTAGTTATCATGCACTTGTTATCTAGAAGAAAAAAAATCAAAACATATGATTGCAAGAGAAAATATTATGCTTCTTTCCTGGAAGGACTATCTGATAACATCGTATTTGCTTAAGAGCTACTGAAATGTTTTCCTAGAGGAAACATCGATCTTGACAAAACTTTTCTTAAGTGAAGAATTTGATTTGTCCATTGGGTGCAAAGGTGTATCACTACTCCATCTATTGCAAATGGGTAAATGTGAGAAAGGAAATTCAGAGATCCTTCTCTGATTCATCTCTTCACCGAGCCTGGCGACAGCTCCTCTGATCTCCACCTCTCCAACAACGATTGCTCCAGGAGACTCTCTCACTCCTGCCTCAGGCATCAATTGCACACTAGAGGTTTCGGCCTTTGGGCCACCGCCGCCACCGCCGTGCGGGGAGAGTCGGAGGCCGGTGTCATGCAGGGCTCAGTCGATAGGTCACCCAGTCGGTGTTGGTTGGTCGTCCGTGCTACGGCGGCTGCCTATCGGCGAGCGGGTAGGGTTTCTCCATAAGGATTGGGGTTAGGCTTTTCTTCCATGAGAGAGAGAGAGAGAGAGAGAGAGAGAGAGAGAGAGACTGTACCTCGCGATCGCTTGCGATGGAGGTGCGATCGCTGCTCTCGTTCCCTTGGATTTGGAGTTCTGAGTGAGTGGTCGAACTCTCAAATGGTCGAAACTAGGGCTGGCAATTTCGGACCCGACACGCAGACCCGACACGAAGTTAGCGGGTCTGGGTCAGGACTAAACGGGTTCGGGTCGTAAACGGGTCGACACGATAGACCCGTATAATAAACGGGTCGGGTCCGGGTTTAGGGTCTGGGCAAGGTAGACCAGGGAAGACCCGTTTAAAATACAACGGGTCGTGTCGGGTCGGGTCTACCAGCAATCCGATACTGTAATATATAGTATCCGCGGGTCTATTGGGTTAGGTCCGGTCGAGTCGGATTGGGTCGGATCAAGTCGGATCAGGTCAACTGAATAAACCCGTGTGGTAAACGGGTCTTATCAGGTCTACCCGTTTATAAACGGGTCGGGTACAGGTTTAGGATCTAGCACGATTAGGTAAATAGGTCGGGTCTGGTTCTAGGGGTTTTGGACACGACCCGAAACTAGACATGACACGAACCCGACCCAACATGACCCATTGCCCCCCCTAGTCGAAACAATATATACCTCGTCTTTCAAATCCCTAAAAACTAGAGTTCATGGACTCATTCGAGAAATGTTGACTAACGCCTACATTGAAAGTTCAAGCTCGTAGGGACTATTGACTAACACCGGTATTAAAAGTTCGTGTCGCGGACTCCATATAGACTAACGTCTAATCTACCATCACTCTCACAAAATCCGGAACCACTAACACTAGACCCTACAATACGAGGAACTCTTCATCAAATCTCAATTGACTAACACCCCCTAATTGGCATTGAATCCCTATCCCTTAGGGGCTTAGGGTTAGGGCTGCAACTTTGACGGGTTGAACCGGTCCAACCCGACTCTAGGTCAAGTTAGAGCTCATTTTATTAAAGAACGAGTTGGATTTGGCTTTGAAAAAGCCAACCCGAATAACGTTTGAGTTGGGCTTGGGCCAAGCGGTCAGGCAACCCGACCCAACATGTACCCAAGTTTGAATCTTATTCCTAAAAATACATTTGAACTATAATATAAGTCAGGAGCGTCCAAACCTGGCAACCCCTGCTGATAAGAAGACCCCATCTTTCTCATCCCTCTCTAGAAGCCACATGGCAACCTCACTCACTCTCACCGGAACCGCTCGTGTCTCTCTCTCTCTCTCTCTCTCTCTCTCTCTCTCTCTCTCTCTCTCTCTCTCTCTCTCTCTCTCTCTCTCACACACACACACACACACAAACACACACAATAATGACTTTCTAATTAACATCAAATGATCATTAATGTCATTGAATGAGTATTTATCATCTTTATAGTAGAATTTTAATAGGATTTATAAGAAAGTACCGTGTTCACATACCGGAGAAGGATTTTGGCTCTTCAAAAGAGGTCCAAATGTCACAACATGGGAGAGATGGATCCATTTTAGTAAGATCCCTGGGCAATGCCTGAATGTGCTTGATGCACGCAATTTGGCAAAGACGACATCGCAACAATTCGAAGAAGTGTGAAATCTGAAGTGAGTGTGATTCACTTGTTAGAGAGAGAGAGAGAGATTAACATCAAATGACCATTAAATGAAAATTTATCATCTTTGATGTTAGATGATAAATCTCACGCACGCCCATGCACAAATAGAGCGGTAATCTGATTTTAGCTATGTATACAGAGGTACTCAGAGCATCACCAACGGACTCCCATCTCCCCTCCCATTCCATGTGGCAATAATAAGTTTTGTCATGTAGTGAGGCATTTGGTCTCCAACCGACTCCTACCCATCCTATGTGGCGGTAAGAGCCAAAAGTGGCTCCTATCTGCTGAGAGGCAAAAAGCAATCCCATGTGGGGCCCGCCCATGGGAAAAAAAGAGACGTTGGTGCTTTGGCTTTCAGAATTCAAAGGGCTTAAAATATTTCAACGGTAAGAATAGCAGGTGATGTTTTGGAACTTGGGAATCAACGGTCCAAAATAAATTGGAGCCATTGGGCTTCTATTTAATTCAAAAAATATATTTAAAATATGTAAAAAATATATTAAAATAGCTAAAAATATCTATAAATAAGATCACTCTCCAAACTCCACTTTTTCATATTTTTCTCCCAACTTCATTCTCCTCCTTCTTTTCTTCCACATAGATTTCTTCTCTTCTCCTTACGATTCCTCTAGTAATGGATCCTCGGAACTTCGGGTTCGCACATTACGTCGGGGGAAGGGGTTTCTCCTGTGTGGGAAGCAATGATGCATCCGGAGTCGAACAAGTGTGGGTGGATTCAGAGACGTCGCCGCCGACGGAATCATCTCCGATCTCCGGCCAACCTGCGACGACATTCACAAGGAAGCCGTGCGCCATCAACTTCACTATCTTGGAGGACAAACTACTGGTTGTGACATGGCTCAACGTGAGCATGGACTCTGTCCAAGGTAACGACCAACCTTACAAATAATTTTGGATGCAAATTGCAAAATTTTACAATAGGTATAGATCGACCCCCATCGAGCGATCCGAAAGTGCATTGATGCACCGGTGGTCCAATATCCAGCAAGAAACAAATAAATTTTGTGGTTGCCTCGAGCAAATCAAACATCGGAACCAGTTCGGTACAACTGAGTTAGACAAGGTCCGATTCTATCCCTTCTATTTTTTGTTCATCACCCCAAACATTAATTTGAATTCATATTAAAACCATATATTTTCTGCTGATCCAAAGTGCAAGGGAGCTGTACAAAGCAATATATGGGACTACATTCCGATTCGCCCACGCTTGGAATGAGCTTCGCCATCACCCAAAATGGATCCACGAGTGCCGTGAGAAGAAACAAATCGAGAAAAAATCATGAACTTGTTCAAGATAAATTCAACAAGCATGAAGAACATTCCCAAAAGAAGTTCGAGATACTTCAAAAGCATCAAGAGCAAGAACAGATGAAGATAAACCTCAAGACGACCAAGATTGTCATTGAACGAGCAAAGTTACAAGCCAAGCAAAACACCGAGGACGAGAGGATCATGTTGATGGATATTAGCTCAATGCCCCCCGACCTCACAGTGTATTATCATCGTCGCAAGTCTGAAATTGCAAACAGAGATATGTGATTTGTTATTAGAATGAAGTACTATGTATTATGTTATCATGCTTTAATTAATGAAGTTATTGTACGAGTATTAGTGACTTATTAAAATAAAAGGGATAATTTCTTTTATTATTGAAGATATAACTGCAATTACATTAGAAAACGTCATCGATACAATTACATAAGCCAATACTCACTAAACAATATTAATTAAATATTTCCATGCAGCTGCCATTGATGCTCGATCAGGTCCCTTTGGAGTTGGGAATGAGTCTGTCTGTTTATGATCCGGTGATGATTGTTGATGAACTCCATTAGTTCTGGAGTATTCTCGTGAGAACCGAACCACTTGGCATCTCATCGGTCGTGTCGTAGATCATATCTAATTCTTGCAAATGATGCTCATCCTCGATGATCATATTGTGAAGTATGACGCATGATGTCCTTCAATGTGTCAGGCTGCCAAAATCATGCCAGTCCTCGCACTATAGCAAATCGAGCTTGCAGGACTCCAAACGCTCGCTCGACGTCCTTCCTTGCGGACTCCTGGGTTGCAGCGAAGTTCATATTCTTGTTTCCTTAGGGAGTATGTATAGTTTTAACTAAAGTAGCCCACGATGAGTAAATTCAGTCGGCAAGATAATACCTCATGTTGTAGTGGTTGCCGTTTACAGAGAAGTTGCATGGCGGAGCTTGTCCTTCCGCAAGGTTTGAAAAAAATCGATGACCGGTCCAACACATTGATGTCATTATGTGAACCCGGCAACCCGAAGAAGGCATGCCAGATCCACAGATCGTAGCTAGCTACGGTTTCTAGAATTATAGTAGGTTCATGTACGTGTCCAGTGTACATACATTTCCATGCTGTTGAACAGTTCTTCCATTTCCAATGCATGCAGTCGATGCTTCCTAACATGCCTGAAAATCCTCGATTCTCACCAATTGCCAGGAGTCGTGCAACATCTTCATTGTTTGGAACGCGAAGATACTCCTCCGAGAATAAAGAGGTGATGGCTCTAACGAACCTCTTCAAACTCTCAATCGCGGTGCTTTCACCGATTCGGACGTAATCGTCGGCAGAGTCCACAGATGCTCCATAGGCGAGCATCCTCCTCGTGGTAGTAATCTTCTAAAGGCTCGAGAGCACTAATTTTCCACTACGATCTCTCTTCTAAATGAAGTAGTCATCGTACTCCACTACCTTTTCTTGAATCCGAAGGAAGAGGGGCCAGCTCATCCAGAATCTCCGTCAAAACATATGAGCGGGGTAATTTGAATCTTCTGCAAAGTAATCTTGGAAAGCCTCTCATAGCCTTAAAGTCTGCCACGCTGGAGAACAACGTGACATGCAACGAATCCACGACTTGAGGTAGCTCTTGATCTTCGAGATCGTCGATATACCTTTCATGCTGAGTAGGCCAGCATCGGCATACTCTCCTCTTCCTCGGAGCTAGACGAGTCAAGTAGCATCTCCATCAATTAAGTTTAGGTCGAAGAATAGAAGATGAGAAGGGATAGTTTTTTATTTTTTTGTTGTGAGGGTGAGCTGCATATAGATATATAGAAGGAAGACCAATAAAATGTGTGCCCAACGGATAGGAATCCTGCCATTTGTGAAAATATGCGCACCTTGCAAGCTGTGCCCAACGGATAGAAATCCTGTCATTTGTGAAAATATGTGCAACTCGAAAGGTGTGCCCAACGGATAGGAATCCAGTCAATGGTGAAAAGGCACGCCATCTCAAAAGCCCTGGCCAATGGATAGGATACGAGCCTACGGTGAAAATGAGTGCCACCTCGAAAAACGTGTCCAACAGAATATATATATATATATATATATATATATATATATATATATGTCTCTAATAATTTTTAATATTAATTATATTTTTTATAATTTTTAAGTCTTAAATTATTTTTCTAGTTTTTTATAATTTATGATTATTTTTAAAATATTTTTATAATGATAATTTAATAGAAAGAAAAGGATGTGGGTGGATGGTAAATTATTGAAATGAGGTGGGTGTATGGTAAAGAAAGTAGGAGATAGAGTTGGATGGGATTAGGTTGGAGGAGGCCTTTTTGCTCACCAATTCCTATCCTACGTGGCAGATGGGAGGAGGATAGGAGGGAAAATTGGCCCCACTTCGGAAGGAGTCGGTTGGAGATGCTCTCATACCCAAATGTTACCTGGGTAGACTTTCTGTACCCATAGGTTCCATACCCTACCCTAGAGAAATGCTCTAATGTGGCATGCGGTAAGTGCGGCACCACACCGCAGCACATGGATCAGACGACTGCGGTGCGATGCCGCACGTACCGCATGTCGCATTATAGCATGCCCCTCCTACCCTAATCTTGTTTCGGGTACAACATATATACATCCCCAAGTTTCAAGTCGGGTTTTCAGAGTCCATTGCCACGCCAAAATTCGAAGAGCCAACCTTGAAGAAGGTTCACTCTTATGTAAGTTGGGGCCTCATAAATGCAATGCTCAATACTCAATCGCACAGCACAAGGATCACATTCGTTGCACAAGCTAAAACCAAGCCATGGCACTCTGACCCAAGAACTTGTCAGCACCCATGATCAGAGTTCCAGCCTTCCAAGACACGAATGTAAACCACTAAGGGCGTGTTTGGTTGCCCAAAAAGTGCAGCCCAAAGTGGTGGAAGTCAGTGTAGTGAAAAAGTTCCGGAGTTCGGTTGCACTAAGTCCGAAGTCGGAGCTGGCACTTCCGACGTTTCTCTCCTCTCTCCAAATATGTGAGTGTGATTCAGCCCAAAAAACTCCAAAGCCGCACTTCTGGATAGTTGGAAAAGTGCTAAAAATGTCACATCAACTTATATAATTTTGGATTAATGTGTGAGAGGTCCCTGACATAATAAATTTTGTAAGTACAGGATACCCAAATATTTCACTTATCAATAAATCCCCCACACTTTCATCCCCTTATCTTTTCTTCCCCCATCTCTCTCCCGAGCTGCGGCGCGAGCGAGCAGCAAGCTCGACAAGGCAACCTCGACCTCGACCAGCTTGACCCCGGCGACGACCCCGACCTTGACCCCGACAAGCTCGACCCCGACGACCTCGTCCCCTTCGGTTTCAGGTTAAGAAATCCTAGATCTAGGATTCATCCCATCCATAGATCTTGGGTTTAGGGTTAGGGTTAGGTTTGGCGAGGTGTTCGGTTCGATAGTTTAGGTTCGACGGCGGCGGCAAGCACCTCTGACGACTGCGAGGTGGTTCGGTTTGGTAGTTTAGGTTCACTGGTTCAGTGGAATGCAAAAGAAAATTTGAAATGCTTTGAAAAACATTTTCATCCACAGCATTTCAAATTCCGTTACCTTAAAGATTTTGATAAAAGTCCTGAAAGTTAGAGTTCTGAGCCTGCCCACTTACTGGCAACCAAATGACTGAATTGGAACTTCCTTCTGTAAGTCCTAGTTCTTGGAAGCACTAGTTCCACCAGTTCTCCCACTTCCTCACGATTTTCGGCAACCAAGCAAGTCCTAACTCCACCAGATAGAAAGATCTTTAAAGGAGTGAATACAGTGTGCAAGAACAGAGAGCCCATATATTTTGATTTGATCTCATCCAATAGTAAGGTGGCATGGCAATCCCCAACTCACATCAACACTGTAAACATTCCCAACCAGTCACAAACCCCACTAAGATTTCCATTGCCTCACAGCCTGAAACACTCCGAAACACAATTTACAGCCCATTGTGCCAGGTGCAAAAAGCGGTGGGCCTGTGCTTTGCCACCAAATGCTATGAGCATCTCGGGAAATGGGTCTCGCCCACGTACCCTCCGGCCATCGCCCTCCGCACGTTGGCCTCAAACAACCGAGGGTTGTCGCGTAAAACCGCCGCAGCATCATGATTCAAGGGGTCTTCATCGTTGGGTTGCTGCACGTAAAAACACGGAATAAGGTTAACAATATATTCAGCTTAATCATATTGAAAGTATACGTTAACTAATTCTGGTTCACAGGAAAAAAAAAACCAAAGAGTTCTATATGAGGGAATAAGTAGTTGTAATGTCACAAATATATGTTTGGTTACCAAAAGGTAGCAAGAGATGTATTATGTTTTCAAAGCCCGAGTAAGATAAATTTCCGGGGTGAGGACTTTGGGGGCTCCTACCATTATCCCATTAAGGTGGGGTCAACAATGGATCATAACTATTAGTCTATAACTAAGAAAGCTCAATAAAAAGATAGTCAAGAATTTTCCGACTGGCCATCAACCGCCCATTGGTCCAAACAAACGGACCAAGGCGACTTTCGCAAGAGAGCGGACTGCCACATGTAGGGAGGCCTACCTTATTAGTTAGAGTTTAAGCTCGTGCAACCAGGGAACAACTCTCCAAATTTGGTTACGGAAATAAGTGTGGCTATGGAAGGATATGTCGTGGTAGAGATGCAAAAGATCAAGAATAAAGAATTGCAAAATGGAATTTCGAGTAACAAATGCTCGAATGAACTTAGTCTTTGATCTATTTGAAAGGTTAATCGCATGTTGTCAGCATCCAAATTACAATATAGATAATTGCAAAATAAAAAACTAAAATTTTACAATATGGACGGTGGTAACAATGAATTCGAATAATTCTAGAGCAAGGATCTCATACATCAAAATTTGCATCGATGTAGTACCGAAGTCCGATCGAGCCTGAATAAACCCAATCAGATCAAAATCTGGCACAATCAAATGAATCATATTTTTTTCTCTGGTACATTTAGCTGAAAAGACCAAACTGCTTGAAACAGAACCCAAATCAATCGAACCCAAACCCAAATTCTCAACCTGTATTCACAAATTGGTATCACAATCATATCTAACAAAATCCATCAATGCCTAGAGTATACACCCATCTGATAAGAATAGATTATCCATTGCAATCCTCTTGTGATCACTAACTTTAACCATAAAGATTTAGGTAGCTGTAAATTTAGGCCAAATTACAAAAACCTCCCCTGAACAATACACCTCATTTCATATTAGTCCCTTACCTTTTTTTTTTGAACAATTTGATCCTTGA
This sequence comes from Chamaelirium japonicum, assembly GCA_947650365.1. NCBI lineage: Eukaryota > Viridiplantae > Streptophyta > Magnoliopsida > Liliales > Melanthiaceae > Chamaelirium > Chamaelirium japonicum. The sequence goes on along the minus strand of OX393553.1, from coordinate 12,593,348 downwards.
ACTATGCTTCGTCAGCATTTAGTCCCTATGTCAACTTTTATTCCAAAAATACCCTTGTCCTAGTACGCATAAGTTAAATATTCTAAAACAATTTTGAGTCTTGTTGGAAATTTATAAGGGTATTTTTGGGATAAAAAGTTGTCAGAGGGGGACTAAATGCAAACAGAGCATAGTTCGAGGATCAAATTGTTTAAAAAAAAAAGCTTAGGGACCAATATGAAATGAGGTGCATAGTTCAGGGGAGGTTTTTGTAATTTGCTCTTAAATTTAAATAGCCTTGAAGGGGCCGCAATATCTACAAAAAATCAATAATAACTTCTTAAAAATTATTACTAAGATTCTATCGAACAGGTTATCGCCGGTTATGGATGAGCTGATAAGTAAATCGCAGTCGGCTTTTGTGAAGGGCATGATGATTCTGGACAGCGTGGTTTCGGTGCAGGAGATCCTCTATCATCTTAAGGAGTCTAGATCAGAAGGTTTGATTCTGAAACTGGATTTTGAGAAGGCTTTTGACCGGCTCCACTGGGATTTCGTTCTCTCCACGTTGAGGGCTAAAGGCTTTTCTCAGACTTGGATTGGTTGGGTGTCTCGTTGCCTTAGCTCTTCTAAGTTAGCCTGCTCGGTTAATGGAGTTTCTGGTGGTCACTTCCGTATGAGCAAGGGACTGAAACAAGGATGCCCGCTCTCCCCTTTCCTCTTCATCCTGGCGGTGGATGCCTTTGATGCCATTCTTCGCCGGGCGAACTCCCAGAACCTTTTCCGAGGGATCAGAGGTACCTCTTGGTGCATCCCTAACTTGCATTTTGCTGACGATACCATCCTTTTCTGTGAGGCAGAGCTTGCGCAGGTAGCGGTGCTGAAGATTATTCTTTATGCTCTGGAGTTCTGCTCTGGACTGCGGATCAACTTCTCCAAGAGTTCCCTGTTCTACGTTGGGCCCCTCAGAGAGAAGGGGGTTCTGGCGTCGGCTATCCTCAACTGCAAGTTAGACTCCTTCTCGTTGACGTATCTGGGCCTTCCTATTAGCAACAAGCTGCTGGGTAGAGCGGATTGGCGCAAAGTTATAGAGAAGATTGACAAGCGTCTTACTAATTGGGCAGGGAGGTTTCTCTCTCTTGGGGGCCGGCTCACCCTTGTTAACTCCGTGTTGTCTACTATTCCATCCTATTACTTGGCGTTCTATTTTATTCCAGCTTGGGTTATCAGGAAGATAGACGGGATCCGAAGCTCTTTTCTTTGGAAGGGGGCAGATGGGAAGTTGGGGTCATATCATTTGACTAATTGGGGCACAGCTTGCAAGTCTCGTGACCAAGGGGGTTTGGGAGTTTTGAACCTCAGAGACTTTAATAGAGCGCTGTTAGGGAAATGGTGGTGGAGATTGCAGAATGATCAAAGGGATACCTGGTCGTCCATTGTCAGGGATAGATATTTTAAACGCTTCTCCCCACTGCAGACCAGAAGTAGAGCGTCAGGGAAGTTATCGCAGTTTTGGAGAGGAGTCAGGAGTGTAGGTGCTCCCTTTCGCGCCTGCATCCGGCTGATTCCAGGTAATGGTAAGAACATTAAGTTCTGGTTAGACCACTGGGTAGATGACATAAGCCTAGCCTCATTGTTTGGCGATCTTTTTGAGTTGGCCTGGGACACCGATGCTTCGGTGATCTCTCAGTCTGCGGTCTCCTTGGAGGGTCGGTTTTGGTCGGTGAAATTCAGGAGGTCGATTCCAGCAGATCTGCAAGGTCAACTGTCTGATCTTTACAGCATTCTCCACAATTTCTCTTTGGGTAGTGGCCGAGATTCCTCTAGGTGGAAGCTAGAGTCGTCCGGGGTTTTCTCGGTGCGATCCTTCTACCGATTCTTGAACAATGGAGGTTTGGTCTGCCCTTTAGCTTCGCATCTTTGGAAGACTCCAGCGCCTTTGAAGACAAGGATCTTTATGTGGTTGACCATTAAAGATAAGATTTTGACTCGGTGGAATCTTCGTAAGCGGAACAACCCCAACGTTACTGATACCTCCTGTCCCTTGTGCCACGCTCATAGGGAGGATGTGGATCACCTTTTTCTTAGGTGTCGATTTTCCAGATCGTTGTGGTCTATGTTGAAGAGTCGTCTGGGGATCAGAGGACACCCGGGTTCCATGCGGTCTCTGTGGACACTTTGGAGGAAGAGGAGGATTAAGAAGGGGCTTTATCAGGCTTGGGATCTCTTGGTCATTGGTCTATGCTGGAGTATCTGGAGGGAGCGGAACGCCAGAGTATTCTCCCAGAAGGAGCTTCAGCCGGCATCGGTTTGGCTAAACTTTGTTTCCTTGGTCACTAGCTGGTCTCCTGGGTTCTCTGTGAAGAACTCGGGGAAGATAACCCCTTATCTTAGTCTTTTGTAACTTCCTTTTGCTACTTTAATAAAGCTTGGGGTATGCTCAACCCCATCCTCTCCATCTCGGGGAGGAATTCTCAAAAAAAAAAAAAAACTTCTTAAAAAACATTTCCTCCATATTCACAACCTGCTTTTATTTATCAATATTTGAGAATTTAGGTTGGTTTCAGACCGAGCAAAAAAACATACGAGCTTGACAGGTTTGTTTAGTTCAACTTCTCGATTAGTTGGGTCGTTTTTGTCAAAATATTAGAAACTCAAAAAATTGAAAATTTGGGTTGGTTAAGTTGATTCGGGTTTGATTTGACCGCATGCTTGATTTAGCCATACTGGGTTTGATTCAACCTTGTTCGGCTTCTATTCGGCCGCAGCAGATCAGAACCAGCATGAATCAAACTTGAACCAGGCCAAGTCGAAGTCAAACCATGCTGAATCGGATAAAAATGTGGCATCTTTCTGGTTCAGGGAGCGTGTCATTTCGAATCGGCCAAAAATCTGAGCATGTTTGACGCTTTCGTGTTCAGTTCAGGCGTTCAGCCAAACCCTCGAATTATGCAATTTATAATCGTTGTCCCATGATTCTTAGACAGCAACTAGGGCACGATAACAAAATTAATTCTCAATCTTATATAATGATTGTTTAGGTTCTCTTAACTTATGTCTCGATATTATGTTCTATTTTCTCGATTTTCCCCTAATTTACTAGCTTATGTTCTATTTTCTCTTGCTTTTGGATGATTTTTCAGGTAAAAATAGGACAAGGCAACACTTACCTGGAAGTCTTGATGGTTTTGAATGCCTATTAATCACATCTCAATTTAAACACCACCGAACTCCAACCTAATCTTCTCACTCATTAAAACTAGGATTATGACCCCTTCTTTCTTGGAGGTTACTGACCTCCTAAAATTTATGTATATCACATCCTTGATCTATAGAGGTGGTTATACAGCTAAGACTTTGGGATTTGATCCAACAAATTTAGGGATCAAGCCAACTTTAAATCCAACCATTGTTGCAGTTATTTTACACATAACCACCAGAACATTCGCAATGAAGTACCCACTTCCTTTAAATTAAAATTAAGTCCCTACTTGCTACGAAAAAATCTATAAATTAATCTAAAGCTAAGAATAACAAAAATTAATCACCCTATGACTAATGAACTGAATTGACCCTACTTGCTCTTGCATTAGTTACCATGCCTAACCGCATATGCAAGAATTCAAGAAGATTAACAAAATTCATTTGGAGAATCGTCCAATGATTATGCTCACGTTTGGTCCCAAATTGGACTAACAAACACCAAAAGAGTAAAAATACAAGTGAGGGAGCCAAAGGAATTATGAGATTAATGGTGCTAACATTTCCAAGTAGAGCAGGGGGAGAATGAGTAATTTGATCTGTAGTTCGAACCAAACACCCAAATCTTCGCGAGTCCAGTAATTTGTCTTGGACCAAGCCACTCACTAGGGTAACGTATGCTTGGTGATAAAATGGACACATCAACCCCTCAATCTAGGATTTCAGTGTATAATGACATGATTATCCCCGCTTATCACAAGATAACGAAGTACTGAAATGCAATTTATTTATATGGAATCTTGATGTGATCATTTTCTAGATGAAAAACAAACAAGAGCCAAGCTTTATGAGGAATATATGAGGCCAACAAAATCAAATAGGGATCATCGTGAATGAGAAACTACAATAGATAATCCAAATTAAATGCATATATTCAATAATCACATGCACACATGAGTTTGTTTTTTGCAAATCGCACACACGAGTTTGTGTGCACATATACTCAGCGGATGTACCGAGAAACGCTTATCAAAATGAATGGTGATATTGTGCATCATGATCTAAAAGTCAAACAAATCTGAAACTTATTACATGGATTAAGTGGGCCTGACACAAAGTAAATGGCACTAAACTAAAATGCGAGCCAATTTTTGACCACTTAGTCAGGAGGCAGAAATGACTTTTCAAACTTTGAGAGATTTTGTTTGTCTGAGATCAAACATTGGCCGTTTGTTCTGATGTGGGTGCTCCCAAGCATGCTACTTAAGGCAGCACTGCCGTTTCACTAGTTTGAGAGAACATAACCGAAATTGGGTTTTATTTGCAATTACGAGCATGTGACAATTGGTATTTATGTCAGTAGACTAAAATATCCACATTTCCATCCATTCCAGACATAAGAAGTGACTTCAGCTCCCTCAGGAACGACGTTGATTCAGGATAGGACAAAACACCTAAATCGTTTTTTTTTTTCTTGCACTCTGAATTGGGCAAGATTATATGAGGTAAGTTGTATGGACAAGGCTATCACCAACTACATAAATTTTCCAGACCATCTCCATCCAACCATAGAAAATAATTTAGGGTTTTTTACAAATCGACCCCTGTAATCTTTTCTATTTACATATAAACCCCTATAAAGTCAATTTACAAATAAACCCTTTAAAACATCCAATATTTTATATATCGACCCCTACAATTAGTTGGCATCCAAAATGAAGGAATATTTCAGAAATATTCCTTCATTCGGTTGTTACTTTATTAATCTAAAAGGGAGATAACCGATTAACCCATGTTTTTAATTATTTAAATTAACATATCTTTATTGAACATGGACTTGATCCAAAGCAAACACAGACATAACTCGAATCTAGTTTGGACCTAATCCGAAGAATTCTCACATTGGAGGGGTATTTACAGAGTTTAGGTAAAATATTACGGATGAAATCGAAAATATCTCTTGTTTTTTATGTCAGGCTGACATTGTCAGCTAACTGCATGGGTCAATATGTAATGTTTGACTGAATTGAGGGGTTTATATGTAAATATCACTTTGATAGGTGTTTATATGTAAATAGAAAAGATTGTAGGGGTTGATTTGTAAAAAACACAACAATTTAATATGTTAACCCAAAAGCAGGGACAACATCCTAAGGACACTTAGTTGAATTATTTTTTAAAAAAAACCTGGGCAAAGTTTGTAACTTCATGAGGAAACCATATTAATCCAAAGAGAAATACAAGAGAAATACCGTGAAAAGGAGATTTAAGCCGTAGACGACAGTGTTTATGTTGAGAACAGGCTTCCAATCCTCACGCAGAATGTTAAGGCATACATTTCCCTCCAAGTCAATATTAGGATGGTAAACCTAGATTAGACATAAATTTAACATTACTACCACAAATGAGAATAAAAAAATCAAAGTAATTGGTAATAAAAGGGGAAACAGGATGAAACAACAAAATCTAGTTATTAAAATTCAGATTTTACCTTCGTCTTGCACTTGACCTTTGGTGGCTCATGAGGATAAGAGGGGGAGATTTGCAAGGTAAAAGTAAATTTACCACCCCTGCAAAAAACATGACACATTAAAGTTTAGTTGTGTCAAAGGAGGACAAGATAATGTCAATAGATATGGAGGAGAATCTATAGAGGCGGAGAAAGAGGTCGAAAAGTTATAAACACTATCTATCGGTGTATATCAGTAACATTCAGACTGAGTATTTGATAGGCCACAAATTCGAAAATATGAGGCATATTTACAGACCAGTTGGAAAGCAACAACAGAAGTGACAGAAGATAAGTTTCTAAAATGGTTAGGGCAGTTTTTAACGATACTGAATTCACAAAACAGGCTTGAAATTGCTAAAGGATTAATTACTGATAATATCCTTCATCAGGCCGAATGCGGATTTCAAAATTCATCAGGTCATTCTTGCCATTTGGAAATGACATGGAAGTTGTTTTAGGTAGGTTCAGCTCGCTAATATCTGCAAAAAAGGAAAAAAGGAGTGTTAGATAAGAGTGCTTAATGATATGGCTTGCATAAGAAGTAGCAGAACCAATTGTTCCTCTTGCTTTCTGTCAACTCACCAAGCTCAAAATCAAAGAATATTTACAACATCAAAAATAGTTTGAAATACTACATCTAACAGTCACTACTCAAACTGCACATGTATGAATTCGGCAATGGAGTTGTAGTCTCTATATTTTAATTAATCATAATTTTTTGTTAGACTTGGAATTTAGTTTCCAAATCAATGCGACTTGGAAATGCAAATCTATATTGAGTTACATCGAAAGTATTGATTTCTCAACCCCAACACCCCCCACATGGCACCTGGTTGACTTCTCTCACAATCACCATGGTTGCCTACAGATAATGGCAACTGGGAACAGCACAGACCAAGGAGGGTGGATCATCAATGGAGGGGGATGGCAAAATCAATCCCCTAAATCATGAATACATGAATTAAATCCCTAAATATCAATACACAACAATGGTGTGAAACTACATAGCAACACATTAATCTCGGTGATCATGGAACCAATGCAAGGAAATGAAAAAAAAAAATCTTGAATTATCAGAGCCTAGATATTAAAAGATAACAAGACGGGAGTGCAATATACACTCAAGGGTCTTCCCTAGGAAAATAACTGGAAAAAAAAAATTGATCTGATGGTAAACGGTGATAGAGTCAGATGCATGTCTCGCTTTGACAGCTTCCAGGGCCATCAAAACCTCGATATTAGAAGAAAACAAGACCGAAATGCAATATACCACTCATGCGTCACCCCTAGGAAAATGACCAAAAAAGGAAAAAGATATGATGGTAAACGGTAGCATATGTCAGTCGGGTCTGGTTCTATGATACTTTTTTTGGCATGTAAGTAGAAAACAAAATACTCCAAAACCTTTGCCAATATGTGGCTTAGGGGCTCAAAGAAAATCATAATGTTACCCACTTACCCATCTCTGGCAAACTATCCATGTTTACTTTTAAATATTACTCATAAATTGCACTTTGACCCCTGAGGTTTATGCTTATTACAATCCCCCCCCCCCAACCGAGGTTTCTGAAATTGCATTTGGATCCCCTGTCTGTCATGTTTATTTATCAAAAAATTATAAAAACTAGGATTTGTCTAAAGACAAAGTTATAATAAAAGATATTTCATAATTTTTTGTATGTTATAAACTTATAAGGGTTAAATGGTACTTAAAACTCAACATTCTACTGACAAATCCTAGTTTTCAGGATCATTTTACCATTACAACATGAAAAAAGTATTAAATACATCATTTACTATAGCTTCGTCCACTGTTCTAAAAGGAGGTCCGGACGGCCGCCTAGGCGTTTTAGGGGGTTGGCCACTCCACTTCAGCATTAAGCGGGCACTGCAGGCGGGTTGAACAAAGGCGGGAGCCTAGCGGGTAAAAGGCGAGCGCCTAGGCGGGTTCCAAGCAGGCTCCAGGCAGGCAGATTAATAATAATTTTTCATAAAACCCCAACCCCACTCGATCTCCTCCTCCCTTTTCACTACAGAACTAGATATCCTAGATATCTTAAAGGCTCAAAAGCTACTTTCTTTTCCTTGCCTCGCAATCAACCCTGACCCCACCCGATCCCCTCCTTCCTTTTCATAAAAATTTTATATTCAGATCAGTTGTTTTGATGTTTGCATATGTAAAACTTTCTATTATTGTTTTTTTATATAGAATTATGAATTTATATATGTATACATACATATAGAATAGATTTTATATAGGTGGGCGCCCGCCTAGTCGTCCGCCTTCCGCCTTGAAATCACTTGATCACCTACCTTCCGCTTTCCATTTTTAAAAACATTGGCTTCGTCTTTAGACAATCCATGGTTATAATAAGCTTTTTAAAGAAACATGACTGATAGGGGTTCAAAGTGTAATTTCAGAAACCTTTGGGGGGAAAGTGTAATAAGCACAAACCTCATAGGGGTCAAAGTGTCATTTCTCCTAATATTAATGCATGCAAAATTACTTTAAAACATAATTAAAAAAACTTTTGATTATATGAAATAAGTCTGAAGAAAAAATTCAAGAAGAGCGCAATTGTCAATGAAAAATAAAAAATATCTAGTCCAAAAATAGTAAACAAAACCTTCATGTATCAAGGGGTGATATAAAAAGTAATCTTATACGATCTTGATTTTACAACAAAGCAGATAACCACCTATGTGTTGCCTAGCAAGTAGCAACCACATGCATTCACTATTTGTAATTTGACTGTTTTTTTAGATAATTTTCCAAATAGCATTTGCAATTTCGTTTTGTCACTGGACATGATGTAATAAAACCCGGTATCTAGTTGGTTAAGCCGGGTTACAAATGGAAAATCTACCTCTAGTCAATATACCAAATAAGGGCACATATTAGCACCGGCAAGAAGAGGGGAGAGAATGTAGCAGGAGGAACAAGCCACAAGGGGCTGGCTGAAGCGGCACGAACGGAAGAGAGGCATCGCTGGAACAAGAGCATTAATGGGAGATAGCCAAAGCGTCGCGAAAGGGAGAGAAGAGGCATCAATAGAACATTCCCCACCCCCTGGACAACGAGAGCAAATGAACATTGATCGCTACACGATTCATAGCTACAAGGATCATAGAGATATGTGAAGCACTATGGTCCAGTTTGGTGAATTAAGTAAGATATATTTGTCATTCCGAAACCCAAACAAGCCAAATCAGATGGCCATACTTAATTATATTATATGCAGTAACAGAACTAAAGTCTTAGTGTTTTGTTTTTCTTCAATAATATAAAAAACATAGGATTCGAATTGAAGATAGAAAATAAGCAAGTGTTCTATTGTAATCAAGGCATAATTATATGCCAAAAACCCTTGATTTAATATGTCATATTATACTAATTAGATGAAATAATATTAAATGAAGAACAAAGCCACTTCTTGGAAAGTAAAAGCAACTCGAGGGAAAGAAGGCTTGGTTCTTGGTACAAGTAATCTTGTAATAACATGCAAACGGATGGCATAGCTAAGGCGACACAATTCTGGCACATCAATACAAGACATGCAAATCCAAGGCTTAACGCTCAATACTTGCATAGACTCTGATAGATGTCATTGCAGATGATATAGCATACCAGAAAAAAGGAGAAGAATATCAAATAGAGTCAATACATGACGGAGGTAGTCTGATGCAGGAGACACCGGGATGCAAATATGCTCGTTGTCTTATTTCATGGGCTGTCAATGGCATGTTAAACAAAAGCATTTACTTCTGCAGATCAGTATTTTCCAAGATGACTTCCTTTTTATGGTTATTTTTGGCATAAACAGAGGTTCCAAATTTTGAGGCTTCTATGCTATGAGACACCATATACACTCGTCAAAGATTTTGTACTAGCTAAGAAATAAGAAGGTGAAATAGCAACAATAATAGAAGACCACATTCAAGCGCAAACAGACCTTTGTGAACACGTAATTCCCCTGCACTTTGCTTCTTGGTATGACCCCTTCCAGCAGAATTTCCCACATCATCCCTCTTCTGGTCCTTTATTTTAAAAAGCTTAATCATTGTTCTACAAGAGGGAAAAATAAAGAAACTAATGTGAGTCATCCAATAAAACATGTCATAGTGATAAAAAAAGCTTTAAGAATGATAACTATCAGCACAATCAACTTAAGGTATATGAACAGTATAAGGAAAGTTCTTGTAGCTAACGTCAAAAGCAGTTGTACAGAGTCGGTACAAGACAGTTAAAATAAGAAAGCTGATTTGCTACACAAACGCACGAGGACTTCTCAGAAGGTCACCCATCCTAGTAATACTCTCGCCCAAGTACGCTTAACTACATAGTTCTTACGGGATTCGTACCGACGCATGGTTTTAAAACGCGTCTTCTATGTTTGAGAGGAAAAATTATATCAGTAGTTCAGGATCTCCTCTCCATGTGATGTGGAGCTAACTCGTGGCCTTAGACACCTCGCCTCATCTATCTTGGCATCACAACCTCTGGGGTCTTGGCGATTGGCTATTGGATTTTGGTCGTCACAGAACTGGTCTTTAACTTTGCCTCTGGTTTGATTTCTTAGACTGGGTTTCCATATTGTACATAGTTTGGTATCAACTGATGTACTTTGGTTTAATAGGATTTTGTTTCACCTTGTCTTTAACTTTGCCCCTGGTTTGATTTCTTGAACTGGGTTTTCACTTGCCTTTGTTTTCTTTATTTCATTTGATCAATTGAGCTCTTGTCTCTCTGGTTTTGGTTTGATGACTTTGATTTCAACACCTATCTTACTCTTATGAATATGGTTGGAGATCATAATATCAATGTTTGTTTAGCTTGTGATCTCTCTCTATATATATACAAGCATGTGCAGCATATAGTTTGTTTGGCTATTCATTAGTCTTACTCCGAAAACAAATGTGCTCTCAGTTGGCAAAGGCTGCAAAGCAACTGATGCTTTGGTAAGGAGGTTGTGGGTTCAACTTGCTTAAGGCCCAACGTGAACAGAAGGCCTTCAAGGCCAAAAACCATTAAACTGTTATGAAACGGTGGTTGCATCGGATATGGATGCCCACCGGATAAATACCCCTAGATTCATGGGATAGGAGATTTCCCCGTCTCTATCCCAACCTCCAATTATGCCTATATATAGGGGGCTTGTGTTAATAATATTATGAGTTTTTCCCAACACGTTATCAGCACGAGAGCCATCGACCCGACCGATCCAGGAGAGAGATCGGAGAGAGAGAGGCCTCCACACCAACTCCCACGTCCGGCCAACCTGACCGCAGAAGAGAGAGAAGAGAAGAGAGAGAGAGAAGATCTGCTCTGCCCATCGCAACGGCGAAGAATCTCGAGGAGAGAGTAGAACGACCCGACGAGACTTCAATCAATACCAGGTACGTTCGTCCATCGTACCGTCTTCATAGCCCATCGGAGATTACCTCCGGCAGTACCCGGGTCATCCGGTAACCTCGCCGATGCCAACCCCACCCGAGAGCCACCTTGGCTCCTTCTACCATTGCCCGCATCCCAACCCCGCACGGCAGTGTCTGCCGGGCACGACAGTGGCGTCGGGTTTCAAGGAGGCATCCGACGGCAGTCTCCGGACGAACCGTTGGGATCCGAGTGTGGGCTTCGGGCGAACCCATCGGGTTTCGAGCGGCGGCTGCGGGCTGCATTCACCGGAGACGGCGGCGGCTGCGCTGCGAGCGACTGCCGGCGGTGCGCGCGAGCGGCTGCTGGCGACGCATCCGAGCGGCGGCCGACGGCGGTGGTTAAGTTTTTTTTTTCTCTTTCCCGAGTTCATCGGGGAAGATGATGAACAGTAACTGTTCATTGGTTTTTTTAAAAAAAAAAAAACCGACTGTATCAATACCAGACCCGACTGTGTATTAATGGCTAAACCCGTTAGCCATTTAATGGCTAAATCCGACCCGACTCAACTGTATATACAGACCCGACCCAACTGTTTATATAACAGATCTGACCCGTCCATCCTTATACGCACTCACATATATTTAATTGCCTGTTTTGATATACACCGTTCATTTAACGTTTATTTTATAAGACCGATCTATAGCCAAATTGTTCGATCCATATATGGATCTTGGGTATCCGAACCGTTCCGGAAGCATCGGTACGGTCAGATTTTGCTATTTCACATACATTGTTTATGTATTTAACTGTTTAGCCCATAAGGAATCAATATGCAATATCTCTTTTACAAATAAGGACAAAATTGTCCTTAATTGTAACAGACTTTACGATGTACTTATATCTTTTGTTTTCTTACATATTCCATGTGCATAAGATGTTATTTTCTTCATTAGATGTACTTTAGGTAATTAGAACCTTTTAGAAAAGCTTGGCAAGGCGCATGGCGGTTCCATAGAACCCGCTCTACCTTGGCAAGTGGTTTCTAAAAGGACCCTATTAATACCCAGTATTAATAGGCTTTGTACATGATATGTCAAATTGTTTTCTATAATATATCTCTATATGCACATGTGATGAATATGGTAATCATAGTAATTAATGAATATATGAACATGCGTGCATACATGAATATATAACTATCCTGGAAGAGGTAGAAACCACCCTGGAAGAGGTGGACACCAAAATCATCCTGGAAGAGATGATAATTAGGGTCCTAGGAAGGACATTGGTCCAGAAACTGCCGTGCCAGTAAACATAAGATAATAATGAGTGGCCTGAAGATTACTAGAAGCAGAATGATGCCATGAAGATATCATATCTAGGAAGTTCAGATTACTTCGATGAGTTAGACGATGTCACATTAAATCCCTGAACCTTGGGATCTCTAAAGACTTTAGTTTTCCTTTTATTTATTCTGTCAAACATTGCTAAGTAGTCTTTATTTCCTGTCAAACATTGCTAAGTAATTTTTATTTCCAGTCAGACATTACTCAGTAGTTTTTTTATTCTGTCAGACATTGTTGAGTAATTTTTCTATTCTGTTGGATATTTATATTATCGTTCTGATGCATATAGTTAGAAATTGTGTTAGTAAATTTTATGATTGATAATTCTCTTCTGACATTTATTGATACATATAACTTATCATTTAGGAAAGATGACCAACTACAAAGAGATTTGCCTGATAGATAGTGCAACAACACATACCATACTGAAACACAGAAAATTCTTTACAAATATTGAATATAATTCACGTATGGTTACTACAGTGGCTGGCCCTACTGACATAGTTACAGGGTCCGAAAGAGCCCATATACTTTTACCAAATGGTACTCATTTGCTAATTAAGGATGCTCTATACTCAGAAAATTCCAGAAGAAATTTACTGAGTTTCAAAGACATCCGAGCAAATGGATATCATTTAGAAACTACAAATGAAGGCAATCTAGAATACCTCTGCATCACATCTAAAAACGGAGAGCATATTTCAATACTAGAAAAATGCTCAACCCTATCTTTAGGGTTATACTTTACCCACATTGGGGTTATGGAGTCCTATGCCACTCACTTGAACCAGAAGTTTCCAAATCCTGAAGATTTGGTCCTTTGGCATGATAGATTAGGTCACCCAGGGTCAGGTATGTTTAGAAAGATCATTTACAATTCCTATGGTCATCCTCTTAACAATCGAAGTTTGACTTTTCCAAATGACCATTTTTGTGACCCTTGTTCCCAAGGGAAGTTAATCACTAGACCTTCTTTTAAGAAAATAGAGACAGAATCACCTACCTTCCTGCAGAGGGTTCAAGGTGATATATGTGGTCCTATACACCCTCCTAGTGGTCCATTTAGATATTTTATGGTCCTAATAGATGCATCTACTAGATGGTCATATGTGAGCCTACTCTCCACTAGAAATTTAGTTTTTGCTAGATTATTATCCCAGATTATCAAACTTAGAGCTAGTTTTCCTGATAACCCTATCAAATCTATCCGATTGGATAATGCAGCTGAATTCTCTTCTAAAATCTTCAATGACTTCTGTACATCCATCGGAATAGAAGTCGAACATTCTGTCTTCCATGTCCATACCCAGAATGGCCTTGCTGAAGCTTTTATTAAGCGCTTGCAATTAATAGCTAGACCATTACTCTTACAATCCAGACTTCCAATTTCTGCATGGGAGCATGCTATCTTGCATGCTGCTAATCTTGTTAGACTCAGACCTACTTCATACCATAATTTTTCTCCTGCACAACTTGTGTCAGGTATTCAGCCCAATATATCTCATCTCAGAAAGTTTGGATGTGCTGTACATGTCCCTATTCTCCCTCCAAATAGAACTAAGATAGATCCCCAACGTAGATTGGTGATTTATATCGGTTTTGACTCACCTTCAATCATAAGATTCTTAGAACCCTTAACAGGTGATCTATTTACTGCTAGATTTGCAGATTGTCATTTCGATGAGATAATCTTTCCGCCGTTAGGGGGAGATAAAGAAGTTTCTAGGCAACGACCTGTTCCCGAAGAACGACGTGAATTATCGTGGAATACTTCCACTATGTCTCATCTAGATCCTAGATCTCCCCAATATGAGGTAGAAGTAAAAAGGATTTTGTATTTGCAAGATATTGCAAATCAATTACCTGATGCCTTCAATGATGCAACTAATGTAACTAAGTCGTTTGTTCCAGCCAAGAATGTACCTGCAAGAATTAATATTCCAACTCCCACTGATGAAACTGCTGCACGTCAGAAACGTGGCAGACCTATAGGTTCCAAAGATTCAGTTCCCCGGAAGAGGAAGTTGAATGAGAAATCATGCCCTAAAACTCCAGAAGAAGTTAAGGTTCCAGAAGAACCTGGTCATAATGCTCCAGAAGAGATTATGGACCATATTTTTCCAGAAGAAAATATTTCCCAACGGCCAAATTTCCCTCAAACTCCTGAAGAGATCCCTGCAGTGATTATGGATAAGGTACCGGTACCAAATAATGAGAGCTCAATATTCCATATGAGAGGTGAAATTTGGGACCGAAAGAAAATAATCATCGATGACATATTTGCATACAAAGTAGCTACTGAAATAACAAAGGGCGATGATGAAGATAATGAACCACGTAGTATATATAAATGTCGACATAGAACTGATTGGCCAAAATGAAGAGATGCTATTCAAGCTGAACTTGAATCTCTCAAGAAACGTGGAGTATTTGGACATATAGTACAAACACCAAATAACGTGAACCCTGTAGGTTTCAAATGGGTTTTGTAAGGAAAAGAAATGAAAATAATGAAATCGCTAGATATAAGGCAAGGCTTGTAGCCCAGGGATTCCTGCAGAAACCCAGGATTGATTATGAAGAGACCTATTCCCCTGTTATGGATATAGTTACGTTTCGATATCTCATTAGTCTCACAGTTTCTGAAAAACTAGAGATGAGGCTAATGGATGTCGTAACGGCATACCTATACGGGAACCTAGACACAGATATTTATATGAAAATCCCAGAAGGATTCAAGTTGCCTGAAGCAACATCAAAAGTCCCAGAAGGATTCAAGTTGCCTGAAGCAACATCAAAGAGTGCGCACTTGATAAAACTAAGATGAGCATTGTACGGCCTGAAGCAATCCGGAAGGATGTGGTACAATCACCTTAGTGAATACTTGTCTAGGGAAGGTTATAAGAATGATCTCATATGCCCATGCGTTTTCATAAATAAATCAGAAAATGGATTTACTATAATTGCAGTTTATATGGATGACATAAACTTGATTGGGACTCCTGAAGAGCTCAAGAAAACTTCTGATTATCTAAAAAGGGAGTTTGAAATGAAAGAACTTGGTGATACTAAGTTTTGTCTCGGCCTGCAGATCGAGCGTAGCTCTAGTGGGATTTTAGTACATCAATCCTTATATACTGAAAATTTGTTAAAGAAATTTAATATGGATAAATGTCACCCACTAAGCACTCTCATGGTAGTTAGACCTCTTGATATTCATAAAGATCCATTTAGATCTAAAGAGGAACATGAAACTATTCTTGGTTCTGAAAAACCGTATTTAAATGCTATTGGTGCTTTATTGTATTTAGCTCAATGTACTAGACCAGATATATGTTTTTCTGTTAATCTATTGGCTAGATACAGTTCAGAACTGACTCTTAGGCATTGGAATGGAATAAAACAAATATTTAAATATTTACGAGGAACCATTAATATGGGATTGTTTTATTCTTGTGGTACTCCTCACTTGATTGGTTATGCAGATTCAGGTTTTTTCTCTGACCCCCATAAGGGTCAATCCCAAACAGGGTATGTATTTTTGAATAACAATGCAGCTATTTCTTGGAGATCGACCAAACAAACACTTGTGGCCACATCATCGAACCATGCTAAAATATTAGCCCTGCATGAAGCAAGTAGAGAATGCGTATGGTTGAGGTTACTTGTGCAGCACATTAGAAGCAGTTGTCAGTTGGCATCAGTTACCAAAGAGCCGACAGTTATCCACGAAGATAATGCCGCATGTATTGCTCAAATTCAAGCTGGCTTCATCAAGGGAGATCGAACAAAGCACATCTCACCAAAGTTTTTCTACACCCACGAACTTCAGAAGAAAAAGGAAGATTGAAGTCAAGCAAGTACGGTCAAGCGACAATCTTGCGGATCTCTTCACCAAAGCTTTGCCCAAGTCTACTTTCCAGAAGATGGTGTACGGCATCGGACTGCGACAGCTCAATCACCAAACAAATTGATGTAATAAGGAGGAGATATAATCAGGGGGAAAGATGTAATAATGGTAATATAATTGTTAGGCGGAGGGCATCCTGAAGATGCAAATTTATGCGCGCTGTACTCTTTTTCCTTTGGTAGGATTTTTCCCACAGGGTTTTCCCATCAAAGGTTTTAACGAGGCAGCATTATGCGCACCCACCATAGTTCCTGAAGAACTAAGGTTGTACTCTTTTTCCTTTGATAGGATTTTTCCCACTGGGTTTTTCCATCAAAGGTTTTAATGAGACAATCATTGATAAATGGTGGTCATCCAAGGGGGAGTGTTATGAAACGGTGGTTGCATCGGATATGAATGCCCACCGGATAAATACCCCTAGATTCATGGGATAGGAGATTTCCCCGTCTCTATCCCAACCTCCAATTATGCCTATATATAGGGGGCTTGTATAGTTTGTTTGGCTATTCATTAGTCTTACTCCGAAAACAAATGTGCTCTCAGTTGGCAAAGGCTGCAAAGCAACTGATGCTTTGGTAAGGAGGTTGTGGGTTCAACTTGCTTAAGGCCCAACGTGAACAGAAGGCCTTCAAGGCCAAAAACCATTAAACATCCTAAGAAGGCACTCAACTAGTGTTCACGATGACAGCATGCACGCACTAATCCATGTGAAACAGCGGTTGAAACTTACAATACATATGTTCAATAGCAGATCCCCTATATCACGAAAAAAACTTTAACACGTCGCCAATGAAGGTGGCTTCAGCAAAGAGGACGAGAAGACAAGAAGGATACTGGTCCACTACTCAAGGGCGGTTGTCATCGAACCAGCAATGCGAGCGGCTCCAGCGGTCTCTCTTAGGATTTCTTTAGAATCAGGGAGAAAGCAGCTTTTTTTAATTATTAGAAACAGGCAGGAAAGGTTGAAGAAAGGCAGCGCCGGATCAAACTACGCTTAAAAAAAGTTCATCATCTTACTGTGATTCTTGAAAACCCTAATTAGCAGGAACAAGAAGCTAATATAAAGCAACCACAGAGTCTATCAACTGGTACTGCTAAAAAAAAAAAGGGGCATCCCTAAACCCTAATTAGCAGCAACAACAAAAAGAAAAAAAGCCCAAAAACATGTGGTTATCACAAAGAAAATTCAAGAAAAAAAATCATAAATCACTAGATTTACGAGGGAAAACGTGGAAACAAATTCTCACGATGATGGGAATCGATCGCCAGACCACTTAGCCCTCTCAAACTCCCAATCCTTTGTAAATTAAAGTCGAGTAAGAACTATCAATCCGCACGTAACAAATTCGAGCATGAGACGAAGGAGTGCAGAGATCGGTAGCTCACATGTTCGACTAAACCCCAGAGAGAGAGAGAGAGAGAGAGAGGGGGGGGGGGGGGGGTAACCGGAGAATTGGTGATTAAGAACGCGATACAGCTTGGCGGGGGGGCCTTGGGCTTTCATATAAAGGAGCAAGACGCCCTTTTTACTTCTAGATGGGCTATTTAAAGCGCATATATATTCCTAGGGGGGCTCCACAATTGCCAAAAGCAACTGTAGATTACCAAGGGCAGCACCTACAATTATATTGTCCCAAGTAGTGTGTGGCACAAGCCACCGCTCGTCGCCATAGCTTGGTGCTGCCGCCCATGCAGGTCACCGCTAAGCCACTGGCCTGACCCGTACAGATCATCGTCCGTTCGGCGTTGTCCATCCTCCTCCGTCGGTCCCATCTATCCCACTGCCACTGTCGCGCCCTCCTCCTCCCATTCTTCATCCACGTCATACCTCCTCTTTCTTCCTCCTACACTCGGTTGTCACAACCTATCCCCCTTTAGTGTGCTTTAGGCCATTTAAGGTCGATGCATCTGCTATCCATTTGACCACCGTTGAGCACTCAGCCTTCGATGGCCGAAAGAGATATAGATGTGCTCGGCGTCGCATGACCGAGTGCACATTTTAGAGACTCGATCTGTAATGACCGTTTGTAGGAGGAGGAATGAGGAAGGAGGGGTGGGGGGAGGAAGAAGGAGGAAAGCGGAGGAAGGAGAAGGCAACGGCGGTGCATTTCATGGTGACGTCTCGTAGGTAATTGTTTCGGATTACGGAAGTTACTTCTAGTAAGTAATGGATGACCGGGAATAAGATTTTGGCATTTCCACAGGCATTGCAACTGCTCCTTGCCCATCCGTCTTCGCAAAAATCCAACTCCTCAACGCCGGAGGAGAAAGTGCAATGCCAATCTGCAACATTGATCGTATATCTCCCTTCTATTTTTTTCCGCCAAAGGTGGCTTCAAATCCTTCCCCTCTTCTTTCACTCTTTTATATTCGTTTAAACTTGGATTTTCTTCCCTTTTTCCTCTCTGGATTTGGATTTGGATTTGGATTTCTTAGCTCGTATTCTCTTGAAAAATCTTTTTTTCTTTTGTTTCTAATTGAGTATTTCCCCTGAGTTTCTTGTGGTTCTCCTCTCTAAGACTCAAGGTCCTCTCTAAGACTCGAGGAAGTTATTTTATGGAAGACGATTCGAACTACAACTAGGGTTTTTGAGGAGGTGGTGTTGAGATTCTGGTGTTACTTGTGGACTCGTTTAGATTTTTTTATAAAAGGGAAAGGAAGTGGCTTTGGCAAGGAGGATGAGGAAGTGGCTCTCATAGTGAGTGATTCTCTTGCCATTGGATTCAATGACCCTAACACGGGCATTGACTTGGAGGTGAATTCTTCGGTGGAGAAGCCTGGTTTTGTGGATATGGTGATGTTTCAATCAGCATTCAGCGATGGTAGCGTATTAGTTATACGCCGAGTACGTTAGGCGTGTCGGGCTTACAGTGAGGAAGATAATGTGTCACCATTCTAAGACCAACAATGAGACAATCAGGCAAAAGTGCAGCAGATGAGGTAACATAGGGTCCTCATAATTCAAAAAGGAGCTAGTGGTTATTGTGCATCATTGAAAGTGAAGAGAATGGCTAATAAGGAGTGGAAGGTGATTCCATTTTTGTGAAGGGCCATAACCATGAGCTTGGTCCGAAGAATGCACATTTCATTCGATACCATATGAAGAATCATGTGCTTAGGAATAATAGGATCAACATGGCTGGTGTCGGATAGAAAAACACAATCATCTTCTCAGATGAATAATCTAGTGGTTGAGGCAGAGAACACATAAATCTAAGAGACAGAGGGCGGCACAGGTTCTTTATACCAGTCGATGCACACACTATCCATATGCTTTTTATACATATGCATTCAAAAAACCCTGCTTTCTCAAGCACAGTGGACTTTGACAAGGAATAACGCTTGAGAAACGTATTTTGGGCTAATGCCAAGACAAAGGCAGCTTATACTTACTTCAACGATGTTGTAGCCTTTGATATCGCTTATATGATTGATGGGTATAAGGTGTCATTTCCTCCTTTATAGGAGTTAATTATCATGGACTACCTATATTGCTTGGATGTGCATTACTTGCTAATGATAGTAGTACATTATTTGTATGGACTTGGCTTGATGCAATGTCAGAAAGACCTCCCAATGCGGTGATCATCGACTACAATGAAGATATAGATGTAGCAACCATGTAGGTGTTCCGTAAGACCAATCTTCGTTTATGCTTATGACACATTTTCCAATGTCAGAAAAATAGAAAAAGATAGCACAAGTTTTGAAGAAACAAATTATGAAAAATAGGTGGCAAAAAAATCATGATATGAATCTATAATTATTTTTGTTATGTTTCCAGCATACATGTATAAATTTATCATTTGTCACTCCAAATCAGCACTTCTAATGTCATTAGAGATATATTGATACGGGACCACAAACAGGGAGCCGTGGGACCACAAAACAGATATCACACATAAACTAAAAGTTAGGTGCAGAGACTTAACATGATATGGAAACTTTTTGTGTCCTTTACATGAAACATATCATTTGTCTCGGATGTATTGCTAATTAGTTTTTTTTTTTTAAAAGAGAGGTTAACTATGATTAGTGAGATCCAATTGGGGTTAGACAGGTGGTTGAAATAGACCAATAAGAAGGAAAGTATTGTTCACTCACTTTTGATATGGGTGAACAAAATATTGCGCCAGAGAATTGGTCCTTATGACACAAACCCAACAATAGGCAATTGTACCCCATCCTGAATAAAATCAATATTTATATTGAAAATACAAGGGATGTATTTAGTATTCTTGTGAAAAGACTTTAAACTTGAATAGAAAAAAAAAATTAGAATCCACAGCAGAAACACCACCACCACAATCTCCTTATTACATCTCTCTTTCTCTCTATAATCCACATCAGAAACGCCACCACCACAATCTCCTTATTACATCTCTCTCTTTCTTTCTCTTTCTCTCTCTCTCTCTCTCTCTCTCTCTCTCCACACATGCCAACCCTCGTTGCACGTCGTTGGGCGTTACTGGCCCATGCAGTCGAGGGCACTCGCATGACCCTGGGCGCTACTGGCCTATTACATATCGATTTTGTTGCTGGAGCATAGTCTATCCAGCCCCAACTGCACACAAACCCCTCTACAACACTCTCTATATAGCACTTGTTGTACCCTTGTATATATAAGTCACTTTTAAATAAAACTAACAACTTTAAGCTATTTGATCTTACTTCCCATAAAATAGAAGTTTTTCTTTGGGAGAGATGTATGAGTGGTCCCTGACAAAGAAACCAGTTAAGTTAAATGAATTTGAAATATTGTGAACCAAAATGCCCTCCACAGCATTTCAAATTTTTTTTTGTATACCACCAAACCACCGCTCGCCGTCTCCGAACCGAACCTAAATCTAACCCTAAACCCAAGATGTTGAACCCTAGACCTGGGATTTAAATTGAACCCTAATCAAACCACCGAACTGCTCGTCGCTGTCGGAGCTGCTCACTGCAGTCGGATCTGCTCGCCGTCGTCGTCGTGTGCTCGAGAGAAATGAGAGAAGAAGTGATCAAGGGTAATTTTGGGTTTATGAAGAATATCAGGGATCTAACGTTAATTGAAAAGTTTCGATGTCCCACACCTGCTTGATTTGTTTTGTCAAGGAGTAATCACCAATTAACTCTTTTTTTTTCTTCTGAACTTTAGATACTTGATAATTTCATCTCAAGCCCTAACTTTCCTATACCATGCAAATCCTAGCTCCTTAGCTATGGTTTAATAATTTGAATGCACATACTATGGATATGGACTTTTGATTATAGAAAAAGGTCTATCTAATCATTTTTGTTTGGTAGCTCGTAGGGCTTATGAAAATAATTAATCAATCTACTGTTAGATAATGTGGAAATATGTTTCCGTTACAATATTGTTAAGTTTAACCATTAACATAATTTTCTTTTCATCTTCTCTAATATAGTCCAAAATATCTTTATTTTTAAAGTAAATGATATCCATATAAAAGTGCATGTTTGGATTTTTTTGTCAATCGATTCTAACAATTTTGCATGCTAACAAGTTGGAGAAAATATTAATGCCTATTTTCTAAAAATAGGGTAAATGTGATCTCACATAAAACGTTTTTCATGTTTTTCAATATAATTTTTGTAAGGTTATGGTAAATACGTATTCACGGAAATATTTTCATATTTTCAAACAAGGGGTTAAAAAATCCGATAGTAGGGAAAAAAAAAATATAAAATTGGTCATATCCTGATGTGCATAATGTGGGGCCCATCTAGCAGGCTGTGTAATCAAATACAATGGGCCTTCCTCTTATCTTTTTGGTAAGTTTCTCTATGCTCGGGTGTGAAAATATTATAGACATGATATAATTCACACCATGATCTATCTCATGCTATAAGTACTAACAAACAATATACTAACTATTAAGTTCTTCCGACAAAATACACAACCTAGTTGGCAAGCACTTATGGAGTCTTCCTTGCTCCTTAGAGCATCTCCAATGAACTCCTAATGCCACTCCCTATTATTGAAAAAACAAAACAATCATTTGTCATCTTTCCAAATTACCCTATGACAAAGGACCAAAAGTCTATCATATTTTTTACAAATGTTTAATATTAAGATTTAATTAAAGGACATAAAACATTTCGATTTTGCATCAGGTCCCTCCCTGCAATACCCTATTATAACAAGCCCCGCAACCACTAATTTGACTTTTTCAAACAATCCAAATGATAAAAATTACCATATTCTATTTGGTACTATATTATGCAGATTTTTGCTACAGCGATTCACTGTAGCAAAGATTAACAATCTTTACAAATTGTTACTCTTTGCTACAAAGATTTCACTGTAGCAAAAAAATAGGGGCAAAATTTATCCTTTTTTTTTCTTCTTTTAGCTACATTGACTTCACTATAGTAAGGAGTATCAATTTGCGACACCAAGAGCAACAATCTGTACAAAAATAATAACATTTGCTTTCCATGTATAGCCGCTTGTAAGGGTAAAACTGGTACTTAAAAATAAATTAGTTACGAAGTGACATTTCACTAAACTAAAAATATTGTCTGTCATTTAGCTAGCACAACATCCGCTGCAAGGACTTAAGACACATTACCCCTAAAAATTACCAATGATATTTAAGAATTATTTATAAAAATATTATTAATTAGAAAAAATATTTAAATAATAATAAAAAAAATCTTTGGGCTAGAAAACTATGGTTGTCAACACTTGAATTAAGCTGGATGACGTGCCCTTCATCAGTGGTGTAGTGCACAAAGCTACCAATATCCATCAGTAGAAAAAATGCAAAAAAAAAGTTTGGATTTCTGCACTTCAACAATTTGTAGTTATCTATAGATTATTTTTAATTTTTTCTATAATTTTTGGGGGACTTAGAGCCATAAGTTCTTTTAAGAAAATATTTTAGCTAAAGGGCATGCAAGATATTAGTTTTACACAAGATCCCTGCCTGAAATACACTAGTAGAATAAGTCATCCAACCACCCATGTTGACTTTTTCAAACCATCCAAATGACAAAACTACCCCGAATCCTATTTGCTATGTTTTTTTACAGATTTTTGCTATAGTGATTAACTGTGGTGTAGCAAAGAATGACAATCTTTGCGGATTGTTACTGTCCGCTATAATGATTTCATTGTAGCAAAATTTTTTTAAAGCAAGATTCTAGAAAAAAAACCCAGATATTTGCTACAATGATTTCACTGTAGCAATTTTTTGTTTTTAAAAGCGGGATTTCACACACACAAAAATTTATCTACAATGATTTCATTGTAGATTTTTTTTTAATAACGAGATTCGTAAAAGAAAATATGTTGTAATGATTTTACTGTTGCAAAGTAACAATCTTTGTAGATTGTTACTCTTTGCAAATTACTACAGTGATTAATGTCAAAAAAATCAAATTGTTACTCTTACTGTTACAAATTGTTACTTATAAATTGTTACTCTTGCAAATTGTTCACGAGATTATAGAATTAGTAAATAGCTATTGTTGCCTCCCCATTTTGATCTTTAGACCTCTTTGAACCCTTACTCTAGCATCATGTTCGCTAACCACCTGCTCGATTCATAAAAAAAAAATAGGGGGGGGGGCGGGGTATTAGCATAAGACCCTTTTAATTGCCCATGTGTCACAAAAAACCTTTGGCTTAAGTTCAATTCGCCTTAAGCCCATGTGTACCTTTTTTAAAAAAATATTAATTTTCCTCTCTAGTATCAACTCAATAAGTTAGATTAAAATTTTGGTAATAGTACCTATACAGTTACTGCTACAAGTGGTTTCACTGTAGCAGTGTTTTTCAATTTGATTATTACAATGATTTCACCGTAGCATCTACAATGATTTCACTGTAGCAACCGAATAGATACTCCATAATCATTATAGATGCTACAGTACGATTCTAGAGTATCAATTCGGTTCCTATAGTGAAATCACTGTAGCTACCACAATGATTTTACTATAGCAAACAAATTGATACTCTATTGTTCGAATTGATACTCCATAATCACTGTAGCAAATTAACAATTATGGAGTATCAATTTGGATTAGCCGAGTATCGGTTTACTTACTACAATGATTTCGCTACAGCTGCTATAGCGAAATCATTGTAGAAACCGATTGATATTTTGCTAAAGTGAAATCGTTGTAGCAATCATCATACAAACACTATTGATTCTCCACAGCCCAAAAGGATAATTGAAGGGTATTTTTATCATTTGGTAGGGGGGTAAAAAAGTCAATAAGGGTTTAATGTAAAAGTGTCTTTTTGGAGAGATTTGAGCTCAAATGAACACATTGTTGAGATCGGAGGTTAAAAGCATATCCTAAAGAGGGTTTTCACTAACCCCCCTCCCAATTAAAAAAAAATAAAAAATAAAAAAAGTGAAGTGCCTAAGGTCCCTATCAAGAGTTCGGTTTAACAATAAGGATGGACAAAAAGATGCTTTAGCTATAGATCCCTTTGTTTGAAAAATATCCGTTTTACTCCTACATGCAGTGGTACAAGGAATTACATGAAGAGTAACAATTCGGTAAAAAAGAGCAACAATTTGCTACAATGATTGCACTATAGCTTCTTTTTTTAAAAAAATTATTTCTAAAAAAAAAAAACACTACAGTAAAATCACTATATAGCAATTGTTACTCATCTATGACCAAATTGTTACTCTTGGCTACCACTGTAGCAATTGTCACTCTTTATTTCCGAATTAAGCAACAATTGCTACAACAATTTTACTATAACAATTTTCTTATCGAGATTTATAAAAAAAAATTGCTATGGTGATTTCACCGTAACAAAGAGTAACAATTGGGAAATAAAAAAGTAAGAACTGCAAATTGTTACTCTTTTATTGTATTTGTTTTGAAAGGGCCCTGTTGCAAAATCATCTTATTTTATATCCTATAAGCTAAAAACGATATCTCGAAAAAGACTTGTTGCCCCATCCCAAAAATAAAATGTCACACCCTCGATATTATGAAATTTAATAAAAACAACAATCATACTGCTTTTCTCATTTTGATGTCCGGACCTCTACGAGCCCTTGTTCTAGCGCGCCCTGAGAACTATTTTGTTCCAACCTCCTTAAAGAGGTTGGAGCATCCCGCTCTCTCTCATTGGTTCATCTCGAGGTTTTTTTGGTCATTTCACCATATAAACATTATAAAATGACAAACATACCCTTGGAATGGACCAATGAGAGAGAGCGGGATGCTCCAACCTCTTTAAAGAGGTTGGAACAAAATCGCACTCGGCGCGCCCGTCCTCGGACAGCCTGGCCGATGCAAGGAAATAAGCATAGAGCGAAGGGACGCGTGATGCCCGACGAATCCGACTTGTCCGACTCGGATCCCCGGTTCAATATATCTGATCCAACGGATAAATCGGGAGGGAAAGAGAGGGGGGCGGCGCCGGCGATGAGCAGCGACTGCGCGAGTTCGTCGACGGCGCCGGAGTGGAAGTTCTCTCAGGTGTTCGGCGAGCGCGCCCCCGGCGAGCAAGTCGAAGATGGTGCAGTATCACTCCCCACTCTCATATAATTTCTTCTTTTACTTGTTAATTTCTTGAAATTTGCTCGATTTTTGCGTTTCATTCGACATGTGTCTTTCTTTCGATACAATTATACAAAAAAACTTCATTTTTGAAAAAAATGTAAGATTTTTAGTGGATTAATCAGCTCTGAAAGCAATTTCAATTAAAAAAAAAAATGTAAGGCGGGTTACCAGTCATTTGATTCTTCGGGAAAGGATTGACACTCTCGAAGAAGTTGGTGGAGTGGGAATTAAAGCTCGTTGATAGATAAAGGTGAGGGATAATATTTGGGTGATTTGAATAGGAGAGCAATAAGGACTGGACGGAAACTCTTTTTGAAAAGGAGTATTTCTGGAAAGGCACTTCAAGTGCTTTAGAGCATCTCCGACGAGTTCCTAGGTGCCTTTCTTATTCTTGGAGCTCCTAGCTACCACATAGGCAAAGTATGGAGTGGGAATTGAAGAGCACTCCGACGGGCTCCTCTAATCTCTCCCAATTTTTTGAAAAGACCAAATGCTCCTTGGTCATCTCTCCAAATGACATAATGACAAATGATCAAAAGCCCTTGACATTACCAAATATTAAAATAAAAATTTATTAAAAATTACTAATATCCAATATAATTAAATAAAAAATCACTAAAAATAATTAAAAATTACTAATAATTAGCAAATAAAAAAGGAAATACAAAATAAAATCCAGTTGGCATGTATTATGAGGGGGCTTAGATTTTCACCAACTATAAGATTTTTAACCATTGGACACGCATTCCAAGGGGCTTGGATTTTCACCAACAGTCAGATTTTCGACCGTTGGGCACGCATTCCATGGAGGCTATTATGGAACATTCTAGAAACCTATGGAACCATCCTACGTTCTCTAGAATGTTCTAGACAAATCACATCCATTGAATTTGTGACACGTGGTATAGTTTTGGCCACTCATGCACATTCTTGTAGCCTAACAATAGGGGGGAGGTCTCATTAGCACATCACCTTAGAGAAGTGTAATTCTCGGAGCAATTGAGGGTTCTCTTCCACACGACTCTTCTCTTATCTTTGTGTGAGAACGAGTGAGGAGTGCTTTCAGGGAAGGCTGATTCGACTACGAGGAGTCAAGGAAAATCTCTTATAAGTTTTTTTCCTCTCTTTTTCTTTAGTGTTGTGGCGTGCCCGTGTTTAACTAGCATGCTTATTGATGACCCTAGCTCTAATGATGATTTGGAGGTGTTGACAATAGCTACCGTGAAGCCATGACATCAAGTGGAGGTTCTTTTCAAGGTCATGCAACCATTTGGTGTGATCGGCTTCAAGGCCACAACAGACTCTTCTAGGATTACTTCGTTGAAGACCCCGTCTATCCTCTGTATCTTTTTTATAGGAGACTTCACATGCGTCTTAAGGTATTTATTCAAATTCAAACTATAGTGGCACAATATGATCCATACTTCATCCGCTAATTTCTTCATCACTGCGCCCTTTCCTCTTGCGCTTGCTGAGCCACTCCTTTTTTGCCACCATCTACGACTATATTGATTGCATCCGGAGTAGAGGGAGAAAAAACTGCAGGAGAGGCGGTGCTTTTGCCCTTCTCAGCCGGTTTCTTCTTTAGGCAGTCTTCCATCCACTTTGGTTGGTAGCAGAGCTCGTTCCATAAATGCTCGAACTAGAAAGTTGTGTTGTGCAGTGACTTGTATAGAAAGTTCACAGGCATGGTACCCGCATTCGACAGTGCCAATGGTTGGCTGTTTTTCAAACGAGGGCCCCTGAATCAGTGCTCAACGGGAAATTACACAAAGCGATAGACCGACATTTTATTCAAACCGCGGGACACGCTTTCAAAACTTTGCTACTCTGTTCACCGCTGTAGCAAAATTTCAAATAGAGAAACTTCTGTTGAGCCAGTTGGAGCGCCCTTTTCAAACCATTACCTGCTTGTTTTGCTACAATAAGGAAGAATGACTTTTGTAGGAGCCCATTGGAGATGCTCTTAGTTGATATCCAAAATTCAGCAATCCTAATAAGAGTCTTACAATAGCGGGTGAATTAAATTGATGTCTTTCTAGGTCAGGGAATTCAAGTTGCTGCAGAATACTCATAAAGCCATGCCTTTATGAGGCCAACAGTAGCTCAAGTTGGTGTAGATCTTAACAACCTTGGCTGTACTCTATTCGATCAAGTTGGGGTAGCATAACACTCACAGAGCCATGCCTTTATGAATCCAACAGTAGCTCATGTTGCCCTTTAATTGATATATTATTTTTCTTACTAGGGATCTGCACATCATTTGTTTTTATATAGTTTTTCTATGCATGCACCCTACGTCCACTGAGTGTTTCTTTGGGTGAGTAAGTGAGTTATGGCAGTCTACATGCACTAATGAACTCTTCCATTCATAGAAACACTTTCCTCCTCAAGTATACACCACCTATCCAATTTCTTTGTCTGTCATCCACAATGTTTAGATTCTAAAATAGTTGGGATTGGTCAGAAGTAAATCTTGGAAGGCTCCTCTGGTCAACATAACGGATCTGTGTGCCCATTTCTATCACAAGGAATGTACAAAATATGTTTTTGAAAAGCATTGGGGCAAAAAACTTATAGAACGATGCTTAAATTTGTTGCTAAAATGGCTGTTAATATATAATTCTTAAGACACCTTGATTTTTTTTTCTTTTATCTGAACTTGACGGTAAGAGTTACAGAGACACATACGAACAATTGGATTTCTATCTCCATTTGATTAGGTGGAGCCGTGTTGATCTGTTTACAGCAGCATTGTCACTATATTACAACCTTCTGATCACTCTAAGTTAAATTGTTGCAGTTGATATCATATCCGCAATTGAGTTTGAGAGTAGAGGGGAATATCTTGCGACTGGAGATCGTGGTGGTCGTGTTGTTCTATTTGAAAGGACAAATGGGAAATGCGTATGATTCAACGATATCTTTTCTAATTTGTAACTCTGCACCCACTTTTATGATCCCTTGTTGCTACACTTATTGTATTGGTACACTTGAGTTGAGTTCTCAGAGGTATGAGATTTTTTTTAATTTATAGTAACTGGATCCTTGAAATATTTTTCAGTCCCATTCTCGAAAAGAGTTGGAACATAAAGATTGTCCTGCCACAGTGCATCCTAGATACATCTACAAGACAGAGTTTCAAAGTCATGAGCCAGAGGTATGCCTTCAATACAAATTTGTGGCTGATTCACTTGAATGGCGGTTTCCAATAGTCATATTGCATGTATGGTGCATTCTATGTTTACAGTATTTCCTATTGAGTATTAGCATTTTTTCTTTCTGCAGTTTGATTACCTTAAGAGTTTGGAAATAGAAGAGAAGATCAATAAATTGAGATGGTGTGCCACGCCCAACAATTCTCTCTTTATTTTTTCTACAAATGACCGGACAATTAAACTATGGAAGGTATTTTTTTGTTAAACAAACAAATGCTTTGTTGGAGAAGTCATGTGTACTGTCAAATTTCTACCTAGTGTTCAGAGTGGACTCTTATTGTGTGTGTGTCTCTCTCTCTCTCTCTCCATATATATATATATATATATATATATATATATATATATATATATATATATATATATATATATATATATATAATAGGGAAAAGGGAGCCTAGTCCTGAGGTGTAGCTTCGTTGCTACACCTCAGGTGTAGTTTACCACCCTAGAATTTTTAGAATTTGGTGATTTTTGGTGGATGTGTTATTAAGGGTAAGGTGATCATCTTCACCAATCAGTAAATTCTAAAACTTCTAGGGTCATCAAATGTTTGAACCTTTATCGACCGTTCATTCTAATCGTTAATTTTGCCTAGCACATTTGATGACCCTAGAAGTTCTAGAATTTGCTGATTTTTGGTGAGGATGATCACCTTACCCTAGACAACAAATCCACCAAATTCTAAAACTTCTAGGGTGGTAAACAAGCGAGAGGTGCAATAACGAAGTTAAACCTCTGGTGCAGGGTCCCTGCCCCCATATATATATATATATATATATATATATATATATATATATATATATATATATATATATATATATATATATATATATATATATATATATATATATATATATATATATATATATATATATAGAAACCCTCAAGTGTGATCATGTTGGTGCGATCCCATTGGTTTACCATATTCAATACATATGTTACATCTCTTTCCATTCAAATGTTTCAGTTCAGTGATTTTATAGATTTCTGTACACATTTTAACCTCGTGCCTTGCCCAGACAACTCTTGAGTTCACATTGAAATCTCTGAACTTAAACATCTGAATTGAAATAGGTGTAACATATGTATTGAACATAGTAATCCAATGGGATCACACCAATAG
Source organism: Chamaelirium japonicum (assembly GCA_947650365.1). Classification (NCBI taxonomy): domain Eukaryota; kingdom Viridiplantae; phylum Streptophyta; class Magnoliopsida; order Liliales; family Melanthiaceae; genus Chamaelirium; species Chamaelirium japonicum. The sequence continues at coordinate 12,563,139 of OX393553.1, read as the reverse complement.
TACCGCACTTGAGGGTATATATATATATATATATATATATATATATATATATATATATATATATATATATATATATATATATATATATATATAAAGAGAGAGAGAGAGAGAGAGAGAGAGAGAGAGAGAGAGAGAGAGAGAGAGAGTTCATGTGCATAATCTAATGGTTGTGTACTTTGGAAAGCAGGTCTTGGAACACAAGGTAAAGAAAGTTAGGGAGATGGTTCCAAATCCACATGTATTGTCAGAAAATGCACTCTTGGCGGACAAAAGTTTCATGGTTGGGGAAAACGGGCTATCATCCCGTAATGGTTACCATCTTGAATGGACAAATAAGAAGCCACAGAGTACATCCCCAACATCGCAAGAAGGTCCTAACACGGTAGGTTTATTGACATGCTGGATTATTCTGCATTTATTATGCTAACCAGTCTTAGAAGCTGATCGCCACCTTTCATGTGGGCTACTTTTTAATTAATCTCAACAAAAGGATGTTAAAACTTAAAATGGGTCACATGAGGTTGGATGGCTAAAATTACGGAGCCAAATGCATCTCAAGGACCCGCTGAGTCAAGCTCTGAGTCTATGCTTCACTATTAAACTGTGCAAGTTTGCTACGTTGTCGTCGGCCTATCCAAATTCATGTAATTTGTAGATTACTTTCTGACGCAAAGCACCGACTTACTTTGTATGACTGAAACATTAAAACTACGTCAGGAAAAAAGAAAAACAAAATAATAGATCAAATGGTTGCAGCTTCTACTGAGTTTTTTTCATAAGAATGTTTGCAATGTATAGTCTGCGATGATGTCTTCCATGGTCAGGTACTCAACATTGGAGAGGACGCTTCTGCAAGATGTCGAAGAGTCTATGCCCATGCTCATGATTATAATATTAATTCTATATCAAATAACAGGTAAGTTTCATGGTTTCTCTCTCTTTTGTGATTTGTAATTTCTTTTGTATTTGCACAGGTATTATCATTTAATGTTTCCTTCTGCACAATCTAATTTTCATCTTTTTCAATTTTGATCAGCTAGCCCTTTCAACTTAGTGTCGAAATATATATGTGCAAGTTTCCAATTCTTGGGATTCAGTTGTTAGATTGTTCCTAATGTTACGTCTTATTTGAAATGCAGTGATGGCGAGACGTTCATCTCTGCCGACGACCTTAGGATAAATTTATGGAACCTGGAAATTAGCAATCAATGTTTTAACATCATCGATACGAAGCCTTTTGACATGGAAGATCTCGTAGGTGATTTATTTTGTAACTTGAAACTTCGAGGGCATCACATTTTTTCCAGGCCATAGTCTATTATTTTTATAACCTTTTTTGTTCAACTTTTGATTTCCATTCTTGTGTCTAATAAAAATGAATTATTTTTAATTCTTGCTTTATAGCATGCTGTTTCTAAATTGTAGAATTTTTCTTGTGCTGACTTCATGAACAAGCTATTTCCAAGTGGTATAGGTGGGTGGGTAGGCATGTCGGTTGGAAAGTGCAGCTTTTTTTTGTTCTTTTTAAGGTTGGGATGGGGTGGGTTAGGCATCCAAATTGCGTTGGTCCTTTTCTAAAGCTAACTATTTACCAAGAAAAATAGTTACATCTTGTGTCCGGCATATACATGATTATGTTCCTGTAAGGAGGGAATAAAATCAGGTTCATATGCTTTTCCTACTAACCGTTGTATGAAATCTTAGGTGGTTTCTTCGGATAATATAATTCCAATAAAGGCTATGGCATAATAAATAATTTTGGACAAATTTGTTTAGTCAAGTTTGTGCAGTGATATTTGATGGATGATTGATATGGACTTGGTAACCCCACCTATGAAAGTGAAGGTTTAAAGTTTCTTTTTATAGTTCTAAGCTTTGTTTTTCAACCATTATCTTGGGCCATTTTTAACTTGTGATTAATTTGTTGAAGAACTATCATTGATAGGAAATGCAACTTTGCAACCTAGAGGTCTTTCACCATATCCTTCCATTTTGCAGTTATATATGGGCCTTATGTTGTTGAGCTCTTAATAAACTAGATTTTTGCCTCCCATGATTGAACTACATCGAGTGGTTGATGCTTGAAATGGTCATGTACACATTCCTTTTGAATAGCTTAGTAGCAATGAGTTGCAGAATTTGTCTCACCATCCTTTTTGCTTTGCCTTGAGAGGGAAATATCACATGGTGTTTGAGTGCTCGAGGTTTGATATTAAACAGAGTTTGGAGCTTTTTCATCTCCACTCAAATGTCTTGGTTATGTGCACAGGTTAAAAACAAAAATTAGATGTCATTGTTAATCAATTTTTTTGTTCTTTTGCCTGTTTGTACTTGTGCTCGACTAAGGAAATGAGGTGCTCTTTTAGACATATATTTTCTGATTCCCACTTCTGCCTTCTCTAGTACTCTAAGGCACTAACCCTCAAAGTGCTCATTAAAGCACTAAAAATAGTGGATACTTTCCCTTTCATCAAATATTAAATTAAGCATGGTTCGAATGCTCGTCTAAACCCAAACTGGTTCACTGAACTAGTTCGAGTTTTGACTGATCCAAACCAAAACACCCCAAACTCCAGATCTGCCATTGTTAGGAACTTAGGATCCATTTCTGCCAAATCGACCAAATCAATTGGGATAAAGCATTCGGCCCAATCAAGCCCGATTCCTGCCCAAGTTGGTCAAATCAAACCCAAATTGGCCGAATTAGACATAAATCAGTTGAATCAGTCCAGAATAAATCAGATTTTTGTTTTACATGACCAAGCCAATGATGCTTAGCTAGTCTTTTCGGATGATCAACCACACTGGGACTAAGACACGACATGGACTCCTACAATTGAGTTTTGATTAGGGCCGTTGGACTTCGTTGATTTTCAAATTTATCAACTCACCCCTGGCAATTCACTCATTAATTATACATGGCAAGGCATTCAATAAGAATTCAACCTTCTATGGTATCTACAATATCGAGAATCCGAGAACTCAACTCATCTCCGGACTGAGTTTGAGAATGAGTTTCCGATAAAGTCTGTGTACCGTTTGACAACATCATTTCGAAACATCTCTCCATTTCTTTGAGATCAAAATGTTACTTCGTCCTATTCCACCGCTATGCAGTCAAAGTCGGTAGTCGGCCCTAGTCGGCCAAGGGCCGACTAGGACTAGTCGGGACTAGTCGGGACTAATTCGGGACTAGTCGGCCAAACCTTATTCTAACCCCTCCCCCCCTCCCTAAACATATATGATATATGAACTAGTATAAATGTCAATAAGTATATGATATTAGTCGGTTAATAACAATACATACCTTCACACTTCACAACATGGGTATAAATACATAAGTAACAGTCTAACAGAACACAGTTGTATTGGCTTCATGCCCATGCCAAAAGACTCAGAACTAAGAATTCATCACAATGTTTGTTTGATGATGTTTAATCAGTGAACGACCCCAATTTTGATTATAGGGTTATATGAATATCAACAAATAAACTAATTATTTGTCTATGTTTTTATCGGAGATTCTCAGGTGCTCAACAGATGATTACAGGGAAGAGCCATAGTTGTGAGTCTTGCTACTCAAGACTTTGAGCCAATGTAAAAAAATCCAAACAAAATTGCTTGCAAAGACTTCTTTCAAAAAAAAATTTGCTTGCAAAATGCTGCCTGGGGACTAGTCAGCAGTCGTTAGTCGGGAACTAGTCGGGCTAGTCGGGTCTAGTCGGGGACTAGTCGGGCTACCGCCCAGCAATGAAAAAATCCAAATAAATCGGTCGGCAAAATGCCGCCCAGCGACTAGTCGGGGACTAGTCCCGACTTTGATAGCATAGTTCCACCGTTGTTTGTCTCTCCTTGGGTTAGTAAATCGGCCCGGGTTGCTTCTTGGTTGTAATCCGAAAAAATGCTGGTGGTAATGTACTGGTAAATGGTGCGATACCGCAGGATATCTTCTTCAACCATGAGGGTCTCATGATCTCGATAATATGCCAGACCCAAGAGGGTGTGATGACCGTGCCAGATGACCAGGCAGATACATGTACTTGCCGAGTCTTTCTACTCTTGCTAGACTACCAAACTACTTATTCCATTCCCGAACCTTTCAAACAGTCAAAGCTTAGCTCGTGCCTCTCTCGGTACGAAAGCTAAGATGCCAATTTGAGCTAAAAAACTCAGTTATTACATACATATTCTAATGAATTGAAGCTGAAAACACGTAGGACTAGGAGTGGCAATGGGTTATGTCGGGTCGGGTTCGTGTCGTGTCCAAAACCCCTAGACCCGAACTCGACCCGTTTAACTAATCGTGTCTAGATCTTAAACCCGTACCTGACCTGCTTATAAACGGGTAGACCTGATAAGACCCGTTTACCACACAGGTCTATTTAGTTGACCCAATCCGACTTGACCCGACCTGACCTACCTGATAAGACCCGCTGTTACTACATACTACAGTATCAGATTGCGGGTAGACTCGACCCGACACGACCCGTTGAATTTTAAGCGGGTCTTCCCGGGTCTACCGTGTCCAGACCCTAAACCCAGACCACACGTTTATTAAACGGGTCTACCATGTCGACCCGTTTACGACCCGAACTTGGTTAACCCAGACCCGCTAACTTCGTGTCGGGTCCAGAATTGCCAGCTAAAAAACTCAGTTATTACATACATATTCTAATGAATTGAAGCTGAAAACACGTAGGACTAGGGGTGGCAATGGGTTATGTCGGGTCGGGTTTGTGTCGTGTCCAAAACCCCTAGACCTGAACTCGACCCGTTTAGCTAATCGTGTCTAGATCTTAAACCCGTACCTGACCTGCTTATAAACGGGTAGACCTGATAAGACCCGTTTACCACACAAGTCTATTTAGTTAACCCAATCCGACTGGACCCGACTTGACCTACCTGATAAGACCCGTTGTTACTACATACTACAGTATCAGATTGCGGGTAGACCCGACCCGACACGACCCGTTGAATTTTAAACGGGTCTTCTCGGGTCTACCGTGTCCAGACCCTAAACCCAGACCACCCGTTTATTAAATGGGTCTACCATGTCGACCCGTTTACGACCCGAACCCGGTTAACCCAGACCCGCTAACTTCGTGTCGGGTCCAGAATTGCCAGCCCTACGTAGGACTAGGTGGATTGTACCTACCTATTCCCGTAATCAAGGGGGGAACTCCTCTGAGTCTGAGACTTAGACTATGTATTGCTTGTGATCAGTGAAGATTATATAAATTTCACACATGAATTAGTGCATGAATGGGATCTCCCCTCGAAAGAATCCCCAATTTTATTTTTGAGATTCATTTTTGAAAGGATCGAGCCCAAACCTCCCGAACGGTTCGTTTTTTGCTTGTTCCAAACCCGAAGGAGACTTAATTCTCAAAGCTTGATGTTTAAAATTTAGAGTGCTACGTGATTATTTTGATAGTCTGAAGTGGAGGATTATCATCAAAGAAATGGGGATAGCTTTTGAATTCATCCTATGAAAGTTATTTGACCTCAATCTTTATTGCATTGTTATTATCATCTTGTCCTTTATAAATACATATGAGGTCGGGGGGCTGGGGGATAACCATTGGTCAAACTACTTAATCTATGGTTTGGATGCCGATTGGGAGTGGTGGGTTGACGAATTTTGCAAGTGACATAGCAAGCTTCATAACTCACATAGAAGAAATCACCTACTATGACATGATTTTGCCTTTTAAAATCAACTTACAAGTAGAAAGCAGAATCATCTCATTATTGATCCAACTCCAGTTGATAATTATTAGAAACAAATGTTCATATTTGTTTTGTGCATGCATCATTTTGCCTTCTATTGTGCATACATGCTATTCATGGCAGGGCAGCATTATGCACCCACTAGAAATTATCTTCTAACAATTTCATGGTATTAAATTTGGTTTTATGTTCAGACCCTTGCTTGTGAACTTTGGAGAGCTTGCGACGTGGAATAGGTGACTTTTCAATGTGGTCATTAGATTCTGTTGCCACATCGAGTTGGCGCTCATTGCTAATTTCAGTACATGGTCACCGGATTCTTGTAATCACCCAAAGATTGTTTACGTCAACCTTGTTGGCTTTAGACCATACCTTGCATGTATGGTTCACTTGACTTGAACATTCCAGATTTAAGACTTAATCATTTGTCCACTGGAAACAACTTCCTGGAAACTGCTGAATAGTGAAAGTAGCTTTGGTAGCTGAGGACGCCTCTGTTTTTTGTCCTTTGGTCCTCATTCAACCCTGGACCACTTTACGAAGTTGCATGGTTCACGATGGATCAAGCTCTTTGACTCACCAAAGCTAATTTTTTGCGACTCCCACCTCACCATCATCTTGTATGTACAACTCCTTTCCAAGGGGATCACCTCCATCTGGTAGCAGAGCCAGGTTTCTCTAATGGGACCTGCGAGTTATGGGCCCACCGTACTTCCACAGTTCCACCATGCAGACTTATTTGTATCGTCTTTTGTGCATCTTATTTCATATCTTTGATACCAAATATATATGAATCTAATTAATAGGATCTTGAGATGCCTTTCTTCTCTTTTGTTGGGCTTGGTTTTTTATGAACTTTTTTGCCGTTTCCCTCTTGTTGGTGACTTCTATAATTTCAATTTAGACATAAATTTTAAATTGGATGGTAAAAAAGAGGAACTTTTAGAAGATATCTTTAACACCATCATGACTCGGCCGTGTTGATTTGACTTGACCAAAAATCGAACCGACTCGCCCATCAACTTGGACCAGTAACAACTCGGTCAAAATTTTGGTCGACTCGGTCCAAGACTCGAGTGACTTGGTCCGAAACTCGGTTGACTCGGTCCGAGACTTGGTTAACTCGCTTCAAAACTCACCCGAGTTACATTTTTCATCAATTTATTTATACAATTATATAAAAATTCCAATATTATGTACAATATATTGATAATATTTGATTTATGCTATATAAAAATATATAATAAATATTAGTGACTTCTTTTATGTACCGGGTTGTAGATAACTACTCGGCTGAGTTTGACTGAGTTTTCGAGTCGACTCTTCTCGGGAAGGTTCTGAGTCGAGGCGAGTTTTTGGATTTTAAAACATTGGTTTTTATTACTATGAAATTTCTTTTTTTTAACTGAAGGAAGGTTGATTCTGCCAGACCTCTCTGTTTTTGTAATAGTCTAGAGTCATTGATTCCTCTAAGTTCAATCATGTTGCAGTCGTAATTTGAAATGGCAAATTAAGTCATTGTGCTATGTGCATTATACATAAAACCAAATGCTCGGCTGTGGTGGCCCGCATGCAGTAGACTTGGTGATAGCAGATTAGCACATATGCTAGTCACCATTTTGTTCTTTTAAGCCCATTTCTTATTCTACATATTTCATGTTTCCAGTTGCTTCTTTATGATGATTCGTTACATTATAATTCAGAGGTGATTACATCGGCCGAGTTCCATCCGGCTTACTGTAACCTTCTAGCTTACAGCAGTTCAAGAGGTTTTATTCGGCTAGTCGACATGCGCCAATCAGCATTATGTGATAGAAGTTCAAGAATGTGAGCTTGTCCTGTTTTCATTATTCTGCTAGTCATGCTGTCTTGTTTTTATTATTTACTACAATCTCAGTGTGTATTATTCCTCTGTTTATTGTTATATGTACAACTCCATACTGTTTAAATTATGTAAGCTTGTTACTTGAAGTCTGCCTGTACAGATTGCAAGACCGTGAAGCTCATGCGTCTAGATCCTTCTTCACAGAGATAATTGCTTCCATCTCAGACATAAAGTTTGCGAAAGATGGAAGGCATATTTTAAGTCGTGACTATATGAATCTCAAGGTTTGCTTGCTATTATATTTGGTTTAAGCATTCATTAACCATTTTTAGAATATGCAAGTATAGTTCAAGAGTTATAGATAATTCAGTCTACTTCCCTACTGCTGCTGGCCAACCATCATCCAAATTGATTGAGTCAGCCATGACCTAAGACTCGCAAAAGTGGTTTAAACGTATGCAATCTGATTGGATGATATGACTTCTCTATACATGGCAAACGTTGGCCTTTGATCATTAGACTGATGAAAGATGCTTACTACTGCTGCTGGCCAACCATCCTGCTCCCACTGTCCAACTCAATATGAGTCAGTCATGACCATCCAGTTGATATTTAATAGCATAAACCCAATGCCATCCCACACTTCGCTTTCCAGGAAGTAACTAAGTTCCCAAATATCATTCTTATATAATGCTGCCAGTTTCTCGTCCATATCACATATTCACACAGGAGAATTTAGTGCTTAAATAGGAGACCTGGGAAGAGAAGCATAAGACAATGCGTATGCAAAAAAGTAATGATAGGGAGATAACCAAGAAAATGAAGCAACATGTGCAAGAAGATGAAGAGTATGAGAGTGAGCACTTCTCCATAATTGAAGGGATGATTATCATGTGTAGGTACCTCAGACGAAATAGATGGCTGCTGAGGAGGCACTGAAGGTGCAGAATGAGAACTCAGAGTGAACCTTTGTTGATCTACTTCATACGACTAGAATGCTGATGCTAGTAAATTAGTGGAAATTGGTATAGATATATGACTGTTGTTGACCATCAATATTCAGACACAAATCTTACGTAGAAAAGGAGGATGTACTCCAAACAAGGCAATAACACCAGTGGCACAGTAACTATGACAAGTAGGATTCTATCGTTTATAGCTTCTCGGAGTATGAGAATACCAAACAAACAAACATCAACAATTGGATGCGATAACTTGTCAATACCATGAGCAAGGACTTTTAGAAAACATATGCAACAAAAAAAAATGTTGATGCATTTCAAATAAAGCTCTCATACGGAATAAGATATAATAAGGAATTTTCCCTTTAAGAACACATGATGGAATGTGGTTAGCAAGATGATCAACATCATATGTAGGATTAGTGTTCTCAACATCAGTCAGATGTCTATTCTTGCGCTTAACAATTCCATTTTGTCGAGGAGTATATTCACATGAAGATTGATGAATGATGCCACGAGTCATATTTTAACATATTCCATGACATTATGAGAATGCAACTATGCAAGATTTGCATAGGACATCCATATTGAGTTTCATTCTCTTTATGAAATAGCTTAAAGACGAGAGAAATCTCAGAATGTTTTGAGTACAAACAACCTGTCATCCGAGAATAATCATCAACAAAGTTTACAAAGAAAATCCCAATGTGCTTTCATGTCTTGTATTACCCCAAATATCAAAACATAATGGACCGATGATTATTCTGTCTGGGGCGGAAAACAACCTTGATGATGCTTACCAAGTTGACAGCTCTAAGGTAGGCACACATTTTAGCTTTGGAATAAGAACCTTCAAAGACTGTAAAGCCGGATGACCAAGATGACAGTGCCACTGATGAGAACAGACACAAATGACGTGCCACATCACCAACATCAAGAGAACTAATAAGGACAACACTATAATTTCCCTCCATCGCAGATAACCATAGCGAATCTCTACCTAAACCCTCTTAGCCCCTTGTTTCAACAGGTTTTCAGCTGTAACTCCTGCAATAGCTTCCATTTATCCCCCTTATACCTCTCCTTATTTCCTAAATGCTTACCTGCTTCAACTTAACACCTTTGTAGACCCTAGGAACATCCTACCCTAATTTAACCAATTAGCCTTCAATTGTCATTTTTCCCTCATACCTGTGCATGCACATATATCAGGACACCAAGCATAATACTTTCCATAGTTCAATTTTATCTTTACTCCCATGTGTTATTCTATGGATGCTAATATTAAGAAACACATCGAAGAGCCACCTTGATATTAGAGGCTATGTTTGCATTCCTTCTCTTTGCTAAAAAAAATTACATTGAAATTTTAAAAGATGTAATGCATGTACCACTTCCACATCTGATTCATGTTGTGGAACTGCAAAATTTTATAAAAATAAAACCCAAACAGTTGAGATTTAAAAAATCAAATTGCATATTTGAACAGTAAATTCTCTATTTCCAAATAGAGCAATTAATAATTGGTCACATCTTTTTACATTGTTCTTTTTTGAAAAACTTTAGAATGCCCTTTTCTATTTGTTTGACATGCCCTGTGTATTTCTGCCTTCTACAATCTCTTATTTTTTTTTACAAATTTGCAACGAAAGGGCACAAAAGCTTTGTTAGTGATGTTGGGATTCTGTTGGTCTACGAAGCACGGATAACATGCATGAACACGGATAGGGCTGCAAACAAACCTGAGCAGCTCACAAACAAGCTCGATAAAAGCTCATTCAAGTTTGTTCGATTACTAATCGAGACAAGCCCAAGCCTAGAGTTTAGGCTCATTTAATAATGCCAAGCTCAAGCCGACCATAGCTCGGCTCGGTTCGGCTCATGAACATGCTTGTTCAGGGCTCGTGAGCAAGCTTGTGAGTAGGCTCGTGAATAGGCTCATAAAAGGCTTGAATAGACGTAGCATATAGTCTACACTTTTGACTGATTTTGGAGTTCGGGAACAAGCTTGATAAGGGTCGTTCGAGTTTATTCAATCACTAATTGAGCGAAGCATAGCCTGAAGTTTAGGCTCGTTTAATAAATGAGCCAAGCTCAAGCAGACCAATGGTCGGCTCGACTCGACTTGATTATTAAACATGCCAAGCTCAAGCTCAAGCCTGAAGTTTAAGCTTGTTTAATAAACGAGTCAAGCTCAAACAGACCAAAGCTCGGTTCGTTTGCAGCCCTAGACACAGATACGGACACATGACAAGGTAAGTCTTAAAGAGTAGGATACCAACACGGTAGGGACATGATAGTGAAAAATAAAATATATTTGACAAAGAGTAATAATATAAAGAGAAGATGTCTAAACACATAAAAAAAAGTCCAGGCAAGAAAAATAAGGAGAAAGGCATTCATTAAACATGACCATTGCAAATTTAGCATTCATTATGTCTATCATTCAAAATCATCTAATAATAAAGAAATCACTCTCCAAAAGAGTGGGGAAAAAGAAAATCTTTTTGACAGGACCCAACTTCAATGATCACATGGTTCGAGGGTTCATTCAAACCCGAAGTGATTCGTATTTTTGCTCATCCTAACTGAAACACCTCCCCAAACCTGAATGGTCTAGATCAAACCCGGTTCTACCAAATCGACTCGATCAATCAGGTGGAATTAGACCCGATTTGGCTGAATAAATCCTGAATAGGCCTTATCCGACCGCAAATAGACCCGATTGCCCAATTCAGACCTTAGACAATCAAATGAGACTCGAATTAGCCAAATCAGAAGTGAGTTTCTGATTTTTTAAAAAAATTTTAACACTTATTTCCAAAATTGACGAACCTATTTGTTTTTCGCTCAGTTCGATCCTTCTAAGACCTCGGTTCGAACCATGCATGTCAATTTTTCTAGATTTAAGAAACCCATCCCATATATTTTATTTGTTCCAATCTAACTCACTGATTTTAAAACTGACTTAAATCTTACTTATTTTTTGGAAAATCCCCAGTTCTAAATAAAAACCCTCCCTAGAATGAGTTTAATTTTATATAGGAAACCCAAAATTTTCCTAAATTATGAAAAAGAAAAAATTACTTTCGACCCCACTGTGTCTAAAAACGTGTGCACTAATGCCTTCCAAGTGTCCGCTTCATCTCAAAGAATATCCAGTGAAAAAAAAAAATTGTAAAAACTTTGTACATGTACCGCAACACGAGTCCGACATATGTTGATGTTCGACACATGTTGGACAAGAATACAACACCTCTAACTTTAAGTGTCCATGCTTCCAAGGTGATGGTTAGTATCCTTAATTAGAAGGCATTTCATTATGCAAGGATGTAATTAAAATTGTATGCATTAGAATAATTATGGTACGATAGATGTACCTAGAGATGTTAGCTAGTCATCTCCGGGGCATGGAATACTAATGGTGAACTTTGAGAAGAGCTTTCCATGTAGCCTTTTCTGTGTCAGGCTGGGGATTTGAAAGCCATTATAAACCCTTCATAGTGTCAATGAAAGATACCACTACCAGTAATTAAAATTCTGTTGCAGCTATGGATTCGTGCACTTGTTAATTCATTAATTAGAGTTATTATGCCACCACTTCAGCATGACTTTGTAAGAGTGCCTGACTTACTACATAATGATAATGTATATTTATATGTATGCTGATTGTTAGTTATAAATTATTTCAGTGCATTGCAACTATTTTAAGGTTTATATATTCTGAACTTTACTGCTAGTATCATAGTGGGCTAAATTATGTGTGCGGTGCGAGTCTATCTAGTCTTGAAATTTTGTAATAGATTCTAATATTTTATTGTTAATTTGTTAGTAAACAAAAGTACTTTCCTTAATGAGAACAAGGACAATGGATTTTGAATGGGTTTTCTTATCAATCAATTATTACCTTCTCAGTTTCTTCCCTTCATGCCCTTTTCCACAACCTACTGGATTATGTGTAGGGACTCCCGCGGTCCCACCAACTTAGATAACCAGCACCAGCTTGCATCGAACTCCTACTTACATGAAGCTCTGAGAAATTGCAGTAATACCACCACTAGTGTCTCTTGGCTTCTTTTTTTTTTTTATCAAATTCATCTTTTGATAGTCTCAGCTGCATGATACTCACCCTCGGATGTTTGTGGATATTTGAAAGTTGACCATATCTTCAACCATGGCCTGTGATCCCTTATTATTTTGTACAGCTGTGAGTCTGTGACCCATATGCACATACTATATATGCATTCTAAAGTTCTTTTGTAATGTTCTTAAGTTATGGACTTGTAATCATGTGTTATGTATTTGCTTCCTAGACGAGTTCCGTTATCCCAGGAAAGAAACATGCTTTTCTTTTTTATTGATGCTATTATGGTGTTGCTATGTTTTGGTAGCCTTTTAACCATTGGACATCAAATTTTAGTGTTGTCAATGAAATGTTAACTTCACTTTTCCTTTTAACTCAGCGATCTTCCCTCATTTGCAGTTGTGGGACTTGCACATGGAAAACTCTCCTGTCGCAACGTTTAAGATACATGAGTATCTACGGCCCAAGGTACTTCATTTGTTTTGCTTCTGCCGATTACTTGTCAAGAAGGGAAACTATCTTCTGAATTACACCGAAGAGGATATATTAGTGAAAAATGTTTGACAACTAGTTGCTTAAGTTCTTAAATGTAGACCACATTTTCCTAGCTCATCATGCCAAACCTAAAGTACAAATGTACAATTATTAAAAAATGGCATTGCAGGATTATCGATAGGAATGGATTACTAACCATGAATCAGGACAGTCCCAAGGTTTGAGAATTCAGGTTCAGTATAGGACCGGGCAAAAAAATTATCTGGTCTAACTGGTTTAGTCGATTGGGGTTTGGGTTCTGCAATTGGGTTGTTTCGGGCCTTTCGGCAAACAATATTATTAAAAAAAAATCAGAAAATAGAATTTCAGACCCTTTTTTACCTATTTAGTCCCTATTCAGGCTTGAATCGGCTGAATTGAATCTAATTTGGCCGAACTGGACATGAATCAGGCCGAACTAGCAAATCAAATCCGAACCGTGGCATATTGCGGGCTCTGGGGTGTCTTAGTACAGATTGGCCAATATTCAAACCAGATTGGCGATTCAGATCGGGTTCTAACGAACCCTCAAACTCCCAAATCTTATATCCTTGTTTGGTTGGGCCCAAATAATCTTTTTGTATTCCTCTTTTGGTATCACGTGAGTTGGTACTGTAGACACTTAAATTTTTCGAGCAAGGTTTAAGAATTTTACAAGTATGGTAGAAACCCTCGGAAATTCCCAAGTGAATAAAAGAAAGAAATGAAAGGAAAAGGAAAAAAAATCCAAAACCATCCCTGGGTGGTCGACCCCAGTGACGACCAGGGCCGGCCATGGAAAAGATAGAAAAGAAGGAAAGAAAGGAAAGAAAGAAGGAAATAAAAGAAAGGTTAGAAAGGAAAGAAAGAAGGAAAGAAAAGAAAGGTTAGAAAGAAAAGGAAAGAAAGAAAGAAAGAAAAGAAAGAAAGAAAGAAGGAAGAAAAGAAAGGTTAGAAAGTGTTAATGTACATACAGTCGGGTCGGGTTTACTGTACAGTCGGGTCGGATTGTATAGATATACATGTACATATATTGGGCTTGAGTCCCTCAATGGAATGCATTCTATTCCTCTCCAAACCCTAGCCGTCATCTCCTAACATGGTATCAGAGCTCTAGGGTTCTCCCGACGACGACGGTCCTCCGGCCTCCCTCCTCCTTCGGCTGCATCTCCTCCGGCTGCACCTCCTCCGGCTGCTCCTTCCCGCCGGCTGCACCCTCCGTCCACCTACAGCTTCCGCCACCAGCTCCTCCTCCGGCTGCTCCTTCCCGCCGGCTGCTCCTTCCCGCCGGCTGCATCTCCTCCGGCCCCCCTCCTCCGCCCACCAACTGCCCCCCCGACCCCCTCCCGACCCCCCTACAGCTCCCGCCCCCCTCCTCCGCCCACCTTCAGCAACCCCGCCAACCCCCGACCCCCTCCCGACCCCTCTACACCCCCCACCTCCCTCCTCCGCTCACCTACAGCCCCCGCCCCCCTCCTCCGCCCACCTACAGCACCCCCGACCCCCTCCCGATCCCCTCCCGACCCCTCTACACCCCCCGCCCCCCTCCTCCGCTCACCTACCGCCCCCGCCCCCCTCCTCCGCCCACCTACTGCCCCCGACCACCCTCCTCCACCCCTCTACACCCACCGCCCCCCTCCTCCGCCCACCTACAGCCCACCCGACACCTCCCAGACACCCCGCCCCCCTTCTTCTGCCCCGGCAGCCCCCTCCGCCCCCCCTCCGGCCTCTCCCTCTGCTCCGGCAGCCCACCCGACACCTCCCAGCCCCCCCCTTCCTCCCTTCCTCTGCCCCGGCAGCCCACCCGACCCCCTTCTTCTGCCCCGACAGTTCACCCGCCCCCTCCCCTGCACCCCCGCCAGCTCCTGCACCCCCTGAAGCCCCATCGCCACACCTTCTCCTCTGTACCGAACTGCCCGTCTCCTCTGTACGGACTGCCTCAGACCTTCCTTGTGCCGGTTCGCCCCCGTACTTCAGAGCTATGGCTTCCTCCAGCATCTCTCGGCTTTCATACTGCCTGCACACCGTCGCTGATCGTCGAGTCCCTCCGTCTCCTCGTTTTGATGGTATTCTCGGGCCACGTCCCTCCACCACATCCGTTGACTGTGGCCGTCGTCAGGGTCTCCTCCGCCATGATGGCGAGACTGCTGCTGCTGCTGATCTCCCTACTCCAGCACCGCCTGCCACCACTCCTGCTCCGTCTCGGTCTTACTCCGACCGCCTCCAGCGCTTTGAGGAGTTACTGTTGCGATACCTCGCCTCCACCAGCTCTTCGACAGATCACGGTCTCTCTGCCACTCCGGGTACTTCTGCTCAGTCTCGGTCTTACTCCGACCGCCTCCAGCGCTTTGAGGAATTACTGCTTCGGTACCTCGCCTCTACCAGCTCTTCGACAGCTCACAGTCTCTCTGCCACTCCGGGTACTACTGCTCCATGGATATTCGACTCGGGTGCTTCCTGTCACCTCACCTTTGACTCCACTGTCCTTACTGACTGTTCTCCCACTACCACCCACCAGGAGGTTCGCACTGCGGATGGGACTCTCGTCCCTATTCCGCAATGTGGATCCGTCACTACTACCTCTGACCCTTCTGGTCGCCTGACCCTACCCCATGTCTATCATGCCTCCCGTCTTAACATTAATCTGATCTCTATCAGTTCTCTTTGCGACTCTGGCCTGACTGTCACCTTCACCCCTTCTGTTTGTGTTGTGCAGGATTCGCGAACGGGTCAGAGGATTGGGCTAGGCCGTAGAGCAGGAGGACTTTACCAGCTGGACCATCTCCATGTGTCTTCCGTTCCTGTTGCGTTTGTCATGTCTGTTACCTCCGATGCCGACCTGTGGCATAGAAGGTTAGGTCATATATCGAGTGATCGACTCAAAAGCGTATTCCGTTCGGGCGCTTTGGGTCGAGCGTCCTTCTCCCCTCTCTCTGTTTGTACGGGTTGTAGACTAGCAAAGCATCTAGCTCTTCCATTCTCTGCTAGTGCTTCCCAATCTGATGCGTTATTTGATTTAGTACATTCGGACATTTGGGGTCCTGCACCTGTTGCATCCATTTCGGGTTACATGTACTATGTGTGTTTTATCGATGACTACTCTAGGTGCACCTGGGTTTATCTTATGCGTCATCGGTCTGAAGTCCCCCACATCTTTAGGAGATTCACCACTATGATACACACTCAGTTTGGTCGGCGCATTAAGACCTTTCGGTCTGATTGTGCCAAGGAGTATCTCTCCTCTGAGATGCGTGAGATTCTTCAGTCTCACGGCACTCTTCACCAGCAGTCCTGTCCTCACACCCATGAGCAGAATGGCGTTGCCGAACGCAAGCATCGTCATGTCCTTGAGACCGCACGCGCCTTGCTCCTCTCTGCGTCTGTTCCTCACTCTTACTGGGCTGAAGCTGTCATGACGGCTGTCCACCTCATCAATATCACTCCGTCATCTGCTCTGTCCGGTGCCACCCCTCACGAGCGCCTTCACTCCAGCCCACCTGACTACTCTCTTCTTCGCACGTTTGGCTGCACGTGCTTCGTTCTTCTTCCTCCCCATGAGCGCACCAAACTTTCTGCGAGGTCTGTTAGGTGTGTTCACTTGGGGCTCAGTCGTGAGCACAAGGGGTATCGCTGCTATGATCCCTTAGCTCGTCGGATCCGTGTCTCCCGTCACGTCTCCTTTGTTGAGGATGTCCCGTATTTTGCACCTGAGTCTCGGGATCTTTCCTTGCCTCCTGCGTCATCCTCCTCGCCCTCCTCACATCTCCACATCCCTGTTCTACCCCCGGTTTCTGTCGCCCCATCCACGCCTACTCCACCACCACCACCACCACCACCACCTCCTCCTCAGTCTCCACTGCCACCTCCACCACCACCTCCTCAGTCTCCCTCGCCACCTCCACCACCACCCATTACTCGTGTCTATGTACGTCGGTCTGCAGCTCCCCCTCCAGAGTCGGTTCACACTGGTACTCCCTCGCCTGCTGCTGTTGCCCCCTCCTCCCCGGTCGTGGATCCTGCTCCTGTTCGGCACTACCCAGCGCGCGAACATCACCCTCCTGACAGATATGACTACTCTCCTGACAGGTTTGGCTACTCTGTTTTTCCTTCTGACTCTCCTGACTCTTCTGGCTACTCTGCCAGTGTCTCCTATTCACCATCCTTTCAGGCCTTTCTTACTGCTATACACACCCATCGGGAGCCCCAATCGTACCGTGAAGCAGCGTTACATCCAGAGTGGCGGCAGGCCATGTCAGTTGAGCTTGAGGCTTTTCAGCGGACCCAGACCTGGGAGTTGGTGCCTTGTCCCTCCGGGGTGGTGCCTGTTAGCTGCAAGTGGATATTCAAGGTCAAGACTCGACTTGACGGATCCATTGAGCGGCACAAGGCTCACCTCGTTGCTCGCGGCTTCTCCCAGGAGTATGGGATTGACTACGAGGAGACGTTTGCTCCAGTTGCTCGGATGACTACTGTGCGCACCCTCTTAGCTGTGGCAGCTGCTCGAGGGTGGCCTCTCCATCAGATGGATGTCACCAATGCGTTTCTCCACGGTGATCTCTCCGAGAAAGTCTACATGGCTCCTCCTCCGAGCACTTCAGTTCCTCCAGGGCACGTGTGTCGGTTGCGCCGAGCCATCTATGGGCTCAAGCAGGCCCCTCGTGCCTGGTTTGAGCGCTTTCGCAGTGCAGTTCTGGCCGCCGGTTTTGTTGAGCGACACTCCGATTATGCCTTGTTCACTCGCTCCTCCAGTCAGGGCATTGCAGTTCTTCTCCTCTATGTGGATGATATGATCATCACTGGGGATGACAGTGCCACCATCGCCTCTCTCCAGCGGCACCTCCAGAGTCAGTTTGAGATGAAAGATCTGGGATCTCTTCGCTACTTTTTGGGCCTTGAGATTGCCCGGTCAGCTCGTGGTCTGTTGGTCTCCCAGCAGAAGTACATCTCCGACATCCTTGCTGATGCTGCTCTTACTGACACGCGCACTGCTGATACACCCATGGAGCTCAATTTGAAGCTTCTCGCTACAGACGGTGAGCCGCTCCCGGATGTCTCCCGCTACCAGAGGCTGGTCGGGATGCTCGTCTATCTCACCATGACCCGGCCAGACATTGCCCATGCTGTTGGCATTGTCAGTCAGTTTGTTCAGGCTCCACGGTCAGTACACTATGCTGCTGTTCTTCGGATTATCCGCTACCTCCGGGGCACCATCACCCGTTCACTCCTGTTTCCTTCCACCTCTCCGTTGGTGCTGCGTGCCTACTCCGATGCAGACTGGGCAGGAGATGCAGCTACTCGTCGATCGACTACAGGACACTGTGTGTTTCTGGGTGATTCACTGATTTCGTGGCGCAGCAAGAAACAGGAGTCTGTGGCTCGCTCCAGCACCGAAGCCGAATACAGGGCTATGGTTTCCACCACCGCCGAAATTGTCTGGCTTTGCCGCCTTCTGCTAAACTTGGGAGTGGTGATATCCAGCCCCACCCCACTCTTCTGTGACAACCGGAGTGCTATTCAGATTGCTAGCAACCCGGTCTTCCATGAGCGAACAAAGCATATTGAAGTTGATTGTCATTATGTTCGCCAGGCGTTTATCGACCACACTATCTCCCTGCCTTTCATTTCATCATCGGAGCAGACTGCTGATTTTCTGACGAAGCCCCTGACGATTGCTCGCTTCCGACATTTTCTAGGCAAACTCTCGGTTCATGATCCACCGTGAGTTTGAATGGGAGTGTTAATGTACATACGGTCGGGTCGGGTTTACTGTACAGTCGGGTCGGATTGTATAGATATACATGTACATATATTGGGCTTGAGTCCCTCAATGGAATGCATTCTATTCCTCTCCAAACCCTAGCCGTCATCTCCTAACAGAAAGAAAAGGAAAGAAAGAAAGAAAGAAAAGAAAAGTTCCAGAACCCAGCATGGCCAGCCCCAGAACATGGGGTGGTTGGCCCTAGTACCAGTTACTAGGGCTGGTTGGCCCCAGTACTAAGGCTGGTTGGCCCTAGTGAAGACTAGGGCCGACCAGAGGGAAAGAAACAAAAAGAAAGAAAAAAAAAGCAAAAGAAAGTGAGAAAAGACAGAAACAAAGGAAAGCAAAGAAAGAAAGGTAAGAAAGAAAATGAAAGCAAGAAAAAAGGATGAAAGAAAGAAAGAAAAGAAAAGTCCCAGATCCTAGGGTGGCCGGCCTAGTGATGACCATGGCCGACTAGAGGAAAAGAAAGGTAAAGAAAAACAGAAAAAAGGAAAGAAAAGAAACAGAAAGAAAATAAAAGAAAAAAGACAAATAAATCAAGTATGCATGATCCAACGAGCAATGGATCACACACTTGATGAATCGCAAGATGCAAACGGACTATTCAGATTTATCCAGGGAGTTATGAAAACTCCCATAAAACAACTCCAATCACTAAGTAGTTATGGAAAATACATAACTTCCCACTCCAACCATTAGATAGTCCGTTTGCAGCTTGCGATTCATCAAGTGTGTGATCCATTGCTCGTTGGATCATGCAGACTTGAGTTTTTTGTCTTTCTTCTTACATAACTTCCCACTCCAACCATTAGATAGTTATGGAAACTACATAACTTCCCACTCTAACCATCAGGTGGTTATGGAAACTACATTACTCCCGCAACCTCTCCTCTTCCTATAAATGGAGGGGTGGAGATGCCAAAAAAGGAGAAAAATTTGGAGAAACGTCAAAAATCTGTTTTAAAAATTTTAACACACGAAGAACCTGGAGAAAAAGATTCAAGACACCAGAACTTTGCTTCGACAACTTCAACATATGAAGATCTTGAAGGACACGAACTCCAAACTTCGCTAATTCCGAGCACGACATAGAAAGCTTCGGAGTGAAGTTCTCAAGTGAAAAAACTAGACACTTCCGGTTTCAACCAAACTCAAAAGCCGAAAACGAAGAAGCAAAGCATCGCTACATCCTAGCCGATCATGCAAGAAGCCCGGAAGGATTACACATCGAAAAAGCATCTTCTCATATCTCACCAATACTTGTAAAGTTCAAATTGGAACCTCGATAGAAGCCAACACAAAGGACAAAGGATTCTAGGCAAATTCCCCACGTCCTAATTCATATCTCCTACTTTGCTCCAACATACTCGAGCGGGTTCTGTAATTTGACTTGGACTAAATTTGATTGTGCAAATTTTTGTTCATATAGTTACATTTCTTTAAAAATAGCCCCGAATAGAGGAGCATGTTATTTTATGCTACCTTCTTTGAGAAGTTTAATTGCTTGCGAATGCATAATGCAGGTAGAAGCATGAATGATTTATCAAATAATAATATATATTAAGATTCTTGTGACGAGAATAAGACACTTTTTTTTTGCAGGAAGTTTAATTGCATGCGCATGCATAATGCAGGTAGAAGCATGGATGCTTTATCAAATAATAATATCTATTAATATTCTTGTGACGAAAATAACATAGTTTTACTTATATGCCCTTATGATACTATTGTCTATTTTGGTGGGTCAAGTTAAAATATCATTTAGAAACTTTCATAGAGTCAAAATCGGAATGTGATCCATGCCATCAGAAGAAAAGAAAGAAACCATCACAGTCAAAATTGGTTCAAAAAACGGCAGGTGAAAATTATCCATACAATATAGTCCATCAAGGCAACGACCCACCCCAAATAGCTTTCCTGTTTTAATATCTGCATAAAGAAAAACAAAGAAGTTGTGCAATTGAAGTGATGGCGAAGAAGGAATAGCTTTACAATAAGATTTTTACATAGAAGAAAATGGGAAACAGATAAGTTGCGCAACTGCAAGGATGATGCATAAGTTGTCTAACAAACATAGTTGTAGACATTGAAATATTGCCTAAAGCTAGAGAATCAGAAATTTGGCTAAGTCTGGAAGACTTTATTTCCCTGATGATCAGGGAAATTTTGCTTCCTTACATTCTGAAATTTGGCTAAGTCTGGAAGACTTTATTTCCCTGATGACCAGGGAAATTTTGCTTTCTTATACTTCATTTCCCTGATGACCAGGGAAATTATTCTCTGCACTCAGAAATTTGGCTAAGTCTGGAAGACTTTATTTCCCTGATGACCAGGGAAATTTTGCTTTACACTCAAAAATTTGGCTAAGTCTGGAAGACTTTATTTCTCTGATGACCAGGGAAATTTTTACTTCCTTACACTTTATTTCCCTGATGACCAGGGAAAATTTTCTCTATACTCAGAAATTTGGCTAAGTCTGGAAGACTTTATTTCCCTGATGACCAGGGAAATTTTGCTTCCTTATACTTTATTTCCCTGATGACCAGGGAAATTTTTCTCTACACTCAGAAATTTGACTAAGTCTGGAAGACTTTATTTCCCTGATGACCAGGGAAATTTTGCTTTACACTCAAAAATTTGGCTAAGTCTGGAAGACTTTATTTCCCTGATGACCAGGGAAATTTTTACTTCCTTACACTTTATTTCCCTGATGACCAGGGAAAATTTTCTCTATACTCAGAAATTTGGCTAAGTCTGGAAGACTTTATTTCCCTGATGACCAGGGAAATTTTGCTTCCTTATACTTTATTTCCCTGATGACCAGGGAAATTTTTCTCTACACTCAGAAATTTGACTAAGTCTGGAAGACTTTATTTCCCTGATGACCAAGGAAATTTTGTTTTACACTCAAAAATTTGGCTAAGTCTGGAAGACTTTATTTCCCTGATGACCAGGGAAATTTTTGTTTCCTTACACTTTATTTCCCTGATGACTAGGGAAATTTTTGTCTACACTCAGAAATTTGGCTAAGTCTGGAAGACTTTATTTCCCTGATGACCAGGGAAATTTTGCTTTACACTCAAAATTTGGCTAAGTCTGGAAGACTTTATTTCCCTGATGACCAGGGAAATTTTTGCCTACACTCAGAAATTTGGCTAAGTCTGGAAGACTTTATTTCCCTGATGACCAGGGAAATTTTGCTTCCTTATACTTTATTTCCTTGATGACCAAGGAAATTTTTCTTGCTTCCTTACGCTCTGAAATTTGACCAAGTCTGAGAGTAAGGAAAGTACTATATCCCTATCGTCCAAAGGCTATATCTAAGTCAATAGAATGATACTTAGAGATGAGCATCCTTCGACAAGCCGATATACAAGGCCGAAGAATAATCAAGCTTAAGCTCCTACAAGTAAGCTTACGCTAGATTTCGACAAACTCATTGAACCTACCAAGTCAGAAAGGACCGGATCAAGAGTTAACTTGGTTAAAATCTAAGTCGCAGTAAGTCGATTCGGATTTAAGACCCGAACCACAAGTCGTTTTAATCAGACCGGTTCACTCAAGCTCAAAAGGATTAAGCTACCAGTGGAAGTTACAAAACCACTCGAATATGATCCTAACCATCAAGGAAGTTATGTAAACCACCTGGAAGTTTCTCTAACCATCCAAGGGAAGTTATAGAAACCACCAGGAGGTTGCTTCAACCACCCGAAGTAGTTATTCTCTACAATAACTACTTCGACCCTTATAAAAAGAGTGACAAGAAGAGAAGAGATGATCTTTTGGCCATAGCAACAAGATCCTACAAAGCTCCCGACTGAAGATACTTCAAAGCTCCAAGAAATCCCGGAGACGAAGAATCGAAGATCGAAGCAAACCAAAGAAAATCGAAGACCGAAGATCGAAGAAGAAGATGGAAAATTAAAGAATCAAGTCCAAAGCAAGTCGAAGAACAAGCGAAGAACAAGTGAAGATTCTAGGAAAAGAAGAGTAAAGCAAAGCCCCTAGCCGATCACGCGCAAAGCCCGGAAGGATCAAGCACCGCAACGCTCTCCTCTTTTCATTTTCTCACTTGTTGTAATCTTTGTACTTCGAAATCGAGTATCAAAGGATCAAAGACGGATTTCCCCGCAATCTCCTGATATACATATTGTACTCCGCTCCCTCGAAGCGAGTCCTTTGAAATTTGTACTTGAGTGAAAAATCAAATATTTGCTCATACAATAGTATTCAAGACATAGTAAAAAACCTGAAGAAACTTGGTACAAATAGATTTGAGTGTGGTGTGGGAGTGCCTTGCTGTTAAATAAAACAAGCTGAACTGTCAACAATTGAAATCTAAAGGGAGCCTGATAATTCTGGATGATGAGCAAAGACTGATGCATCATGAGTCATGTGACAAGAGGCACTTGAATCTAGAACTAGTCTTAAGGTAGCAGCCAAGGCGTAAGCTGAAAAGAGAGGCAAATGTCAATTTCGTGGTTATGGATTGGTGAATTCACTATCTCCTGTAGTGGATCAAATTCCGCAAGAGGCTGTCTATAGGCCCTAAATATGGTATTACAGTTTTCAAAGCCAGGAACCATAGATGTAGAGATCATACTAGCGGGCATCTTTCACTGATGAGAAGATCCAAACTACCAATAGAAAAGTTATTACTGGAAAAAATAACTATAAGTCTATAATAGATGATTTCTACTGAATTTGCTCCTCTAAAGCAAGTTTGGAACAAGTGATGATGGGATGCCAATGAGTGTGATCGTATCTGCAAAAGAAAATGTCCATAGTGCAAGGAGAGGTGCAACATGTGCCAATACTAGGATTAGAAAACTCTTGAGGATGTGATGGTAAAGGTCCTCACACACCAAAAGGCTAGTTTATAGAAAGCTAGGAGGCAATAAGGTGTTACTGACCAAGTATTGAAGAATTAGCCAGCAAAAGGTTTCGGTGAAATACCTAAGGGTGATGGAAGAAGCAACTAAGACATCCAAAAGCCCAAAATGAGGTAAATAGCCTCCAAATAAATGCAAATAAAGTCCAAGGAATGAATGAAGATTATTGGTTTGAAGATTACATCCATATACACCTAAATGTATACCCCATGAAACAGCCATAGATGCTAGATCCGTGGTCAATACCTATCAAAAAGTTACTGGAAGGAAGAAAAACAACATTAAAAATTACATTCCAACATGAAAACTTTATATGATAGCCATAAGTCGATCCGTTACATCCGTAGAGCAGGAATTTGATATCCAGATCAGATTTGATCCGCAACTCTGTGCTGATCCGCAAGATAGAACCTGCCAGATCTGTCGGGTCTTCAATACTGGTTTTCATACTCTGTTTGCTTTGTCCTCTGATTTAAGGTTAAGGTAACCAACATATACGAAGCCGCTCCATCAGACCCATCATTGCCTCGCCACCACATGCATCCATGCGGGACCGATGGAGAGAGGATGCCAGGTTCTGTCCGCTCTAGGTGCTCGATCTCAAGGTGATGGATGAGCTGAGTACGCCACCGGCCATAACGTGCCCAACGAGGAAGGATTTGGCAGCGGTGCCGATTCATCTAAGAAACGCCTCAAAAATACCTCTAATCAAGGTTCTTCTTGTGTTGCATCAGTATTTTTTATGTTTTGTTGTTAGTACTTAGTTTAGTAGTATGTCTGCCCTGCTTCTCTAATCTGATGTTTGTTTTGTTCTATTAGCTCTTCTTTGATTTGATACTTTTTGTCGATGAATGATTATTTTTTATTCTTTATCTGATCTGATTTCCTTTCTGAAGGATTCTCTGCTTCTCTAATCAGGTTTTTTTTCTGTTAAGGATTGCTTTGCTCCTTCGGTCTGATCTTTTTTTGATCTGACATGTGGTGCCTTGTTTTGTTCTGAAATGTAGTGTTTGTTGCTCCTGATCTCATCCAAAACCGGCACATCGACTTTCAATTTGACACATCATCCCAGATGCATTTAGTGATGTACTTGCCTCATCTTTTTGCCTGTGACTGTGATTGCTTCTATCTTCTTGTGTTGCATCAATATTTGTTGCCAGTTCAGAGATTGCTCATGGAGAATACAAACTCATGTATTGGATCATCATCATGAACACCACGATGCTTTACTAGCGAACTTTTGGTGTCAGTATCAGGATCTTGAGTAGCGTGAGCATTTATTTGATTATATGAGGGTATTTGTGTAATGTGAACAGCATGTGTGAGTAGTATTTTTCTGCATGTGTGAGTATCAATTCTACCAGAGTGTGTGAGTAGTATAGTAGTTTACACCTACTGCATATATAAAGAGAGGTAGTCCGGGGTTTGCAATACATAAAAATTTCATCGTTTTCTCCTTAAGTTAACAGAATAAAATATCCTGTACAGCTGAGCCTTCAAATGTCTGGTTACACAGCCATGGTGACATTATCCTCATGGTTCCAACATAATGTGTTAAAGTTCAATGTCACCTACCTGGAAAGTGGCCGCATGACTCAACTATTCAACAGATCAACCTCTAAAAACCCGATAGGGGAACGCTTCCATAAAATAATTGATGTTTTATTATTTTCAATCCCTATATTATTAACCATCAATTATAATGTGAAGTTGGATGGGAATTTGTCACCATATTGTCAGGCAGTATATTTGAGAACATTGAGGAATCTTAGTATTGTGATTTGCAACTATTTCACGCAAAAGTGTAACTAATAAGATCGTTTCATGGTATAATACTCGAAATTTTGTTTTCCCCTATCATGTTCAATTGTCCGAAAGTGTCGGTACTCTGAAATTCTTAAGAAATACATTGTTGGGGTATTAGATGTTCTTACAAAAATTTGACTCATGAAGACTTAATATTGAGTAACTTCCAAATGGTGCCAGTCGGATTTATTTATATCGTCTACCACTCTGCTAGCTGTCATTATTGTAGCTTATAGAAATTTGGATCGGCTAGTATCTCTCTGCTTGTAATGTAGGTGCTGCTTAGGCAAAATCTAATAGTAGCTGACAATGTAGTACATGGATTCATCAGCTGTCTACCATAACCATCAAGCCATGTCCCATCTATCTGGGGTTTCGCCATTCATTTTTGTTTATCAAATTAGGATTCATTTCATTGCTTGAGTTGGTTTTTTACGGATGGCTTTCAACGTAACATGAACCCTCAACATTTCTGCAGCTGTCTGAGTTATATAATAATGATTCTGTTTTCGATAAATTTAGCTGCTGCCTTGGCCAAGATGGGCATCACTTTGCCAGTGGATCTTACAGGTTGTGCTTCCTACTAATACTGCAATCATATTGCGAATATCACCTCTTGCATTGCATTAGTTCCTGATTTTTTCCCCTTATAGTTCTCTCTCTCTGCTTCTCGATATTGCTATTAGCAATACTTTCAGGATTTTCTCTCGTGATGGTGGACCAGAAGATGGAACTACACTAGAAGCTAGCAAGAACCCATACAGGTTCTCTTTTATCTTTTTAAATTTATACTTGACTCCTGATGATTGGAGCGAGTTTCAAAATGTTACATTAAACCAATCATGGAGTTTCACATGTTTTTTGCATTGCCAGCTAAACATGCACCCAAATTTCGTCAATATTTTTGAATTTATCTAGCCTAATATGCAAAGCAAAGAGAGGGATCAATTTTTTTTTCTTTTATATATTTATTTGTAGTCACCCCTCTCTTGTTCCATTAAAGATTCTTAACTCAGGGTAGTCAGACAAATTACCTGTTTGCGATGTTTGGAGTTATACATGCTAGATATTTAAGAAAAAAGCAGGGGTTAGAGTGATTTCAATTGTGCTCTCTTTGGTCAATCACAGTAGACAAAGAAAAGAGAGCTCCTAGGTAAAAAGTAAAAGGAGATCAAGATGTCAGGTCCTGCTGCTAAGAAAATCGATGCCAATTTAGTTTATGTAAAGGACTGAACAATTACAAAAAAGCATTATCCCATCTATTTGGGCTTTTCTTAATGAACATCCTTTCCTAAAAAGCATATCGATGATTATGAGATGGTCCATCCACCCTAGACACTCTAATTTACACCACAATTCTGATGTACCAATTGTGTGCCTGAATTGGTCAATCCAAAAACTAGTCTACAATTTTGCAGTTTTTTCAAAATGGATCCGCATGCACCTTGCGCGCTCCATAATGGTCTTATTCATCCGCTCAGCAACACTGTTTTGCTGAGATGTGTGGGATTGTCTTATGCCTTCGTATGCCATTCGAGATGCAATAGTGGAACTCGTTGTTGCTATATTCTCCTCCGTTGGCCGATCATAGGCACTTTAGCCTCTTCATTGTCTCATTTTCTACGAGGACTTTCCACTTCTTGAAAGTATCAAATACATTGGACTTGGATTTTAGAGAATACACCCACAGCTTTCTAGTACTATCATATATAAAGGTAACGAAGTAAGTAGAGCCACCTAAAGATGATACCTGAATTGGCCCACAGACATCCGCATAGACCAGCTCCAACTTCTCCGGTTTTCTCGTTCTTCCATCCTTCACGAAACTGACCTTTTTCTCGAAGATGCAATCTTCGCACAGCTCCAGATCTACTGACTTGAGACCTGGTAGCCTCCTTTCCGAGAGAAAAGTCTTCATTCCAATCTTGCTCATATGGCCTTCGAGTTTTCATTTGTAAAAGCCACCGAGATGGTATTGGTCTTACCCGACGTGTAATAGAGAGTCCCCTCCTTTCCACCGCCGTGATCAAGGATCCCTTCGTTATCTTCTACGAATCAGCGGTGAAGGTGGTCATGTACCTATCCTCGGCTAGCTGCCCGACGGAAATCAAATTCCTCTGCGAACCTGACACATGTCGCACGTTCTTCAACTGCATTACCAGACCATTCTTTAGGTCTATTTGGATATCTCCCTTCTCAATTATGTTGTACAGTTCATCATCTCCAAGATACATCTTTCCGAGATCTCCTTGTACATAGTTTGCATAAGATTTCCTGATTAGATGTTGCGTGAAAGGATGCACCTGAGTCAATCACCCAGACCTTCTGTCTGGTGTCCATTGATAAGTCAATGCTTCATCCTGCACAACTTCCGTGACATTTGCAAATGCTTTTGCATTGCTCAGACTGGATTGCTGGTTCTTCAGAAGTCTGCAGTTTCTTCTGATGTGCCCCATCTTGTCACAGTTCCAACACCCATTCAACCCTTGTTGGTTTTTGCCTTGTTGCCCTTTATCAGAACCCCTTGATTTGGATCCGCCAAGACTCTTCCCTCTGTACGGTCATCTGCTTTGATGTCTCCGTTTACTCTCCGTATTTAGAACACTTCCTGATAATTCCCCTAAAGTCTTTCTTCGAGCTATTTTGCTTAACAGAATACCTACGACATCCTCGTACTTTAGGGTGCTCGATCGTAAAGAGTTGCTAACAGTCATCACAAGCCCGCTCCAACTGTTCAGAAGGGATGGAAGAATTAGAAGGGCTCAAATCTCCTAATCAAAATTGATCTTCACCGAATTCAATTGGTTCGTCAGCATATTGAATTCGTGCAGGTGTTACGCCATGCTTCCTCATTCTTTCATCCTCAGATTAAACAACTTCTTCATCTGAACAACCTTATTTCAGGTGGACAATTTTTTGTACATCTTCTTCAGGGTCTTCATCAATCTTTTTGTAGTTGTTTCATTCAAAACATTGAACGCTATAGAGAGATAGGGATAAGTGGATAACTGAATCATACGTAGAACTTTTCTATCAAGAACATCCCACTCTAAATCGCTCATCTCCTTTGGCTCGTTCGCTTCTCCAAGCTGTAGGTATAGATCCTTCTGATATAAATAGTCTTCTATCTACGTCAATTATAAACCGAAGTTTGTCATGTTGAACTTCTTGATTCTGACTTTTCCTTCTTCCACCATTGCTTCCACCGAATCTTGAACTCTGATAACAGTTGTTGTGAAATCTACGCAGCCTAGGATCTAGCAAACAACGGAAGAACACACCATAGAGAGTATACGCGTAAAAAAATGAAGGAGACGACACACAAGTTTACCCTGGTTCGGCAAAACATGTCTACGTCCAACTTCAAGAACCTACGCTTCACTATTTTGAGAATTGTGATCATAAGGAACAGGTCTCCTCAATTTTACAGGGGAATCACCCACACCCCAAATATCTCAAGTCGTCCTCACCTCTCCGCCTCTCCTTGCTAATCGAAAACCCTTCGTGATCGTCTTACAACCTTACTACTCAATGACGGCTCAATGGCCCTTTACATACCAAACCCTAATGCAAACTCGTCGGGTTTCCTGGACTAGGGGCGCCGGGGCGCACCTTGTAATTTCACTCGGGCACCTACTAACATAGCCTAAAGCTCTTGGGTCTCAGCCTCTATTCGCCTGGGTGCCAAACCTGTAGGGTGACTCCCAGTTCCAAGTTGAGGTTCGCCCAGGCACACATTGTACAAGCGTTTGGGCACTCGACCCTTCTGCTCGACTCCCAGAAGTAGGTTGGACTTTGCCCAGGCCCCATGCAATATGTAGGCACGGTAGGATTAGGCTCCATATTCCATCACATCTCTGCATATGAGTGGAATAAATATCTATACAAAGGTAGTTCATGCAAATTGCACATGAAGAATTTTTTGATGTTCAAGTCTAGTATGAGATTGAGCAAGGAATGCTTCAATTTGGATAAGGCTCCATTGTTTTCTCATAAGGCCCAAGATAAGCTTTAATTCCATAATACAAGAATAAGACCTAAAAAATGCAAGAGTTTTACTATTCGATGTAATTAACCCACAACACACAAGAATGTAAAAAAAAGTTTGTGCATTTATCATATGTTAAATTGTGTACATCTAACAACATATCGATAACCTAAACAAGTTACCAGCTGGTAAGTCAAGAATTAGATTCGTTCATGATACCACAATATGTACAACAACCATAACCATGACTAGGACGGGGATGATTTTCTTGTAGGGGGCAAGGTGCAAAGTCAGGATAATATCATGTTGGTTGACTAATAATGTCATCGTGAGGGAAATTGCAAGATGGTAACCTCATCGAGGAAGCAAATCATAGAAGGACCTCCTTACTCCGAAGTCTGAACTTCAAAGGAGCATGTTAACAAAAATGGGATAAGCCTACTTGACGGCCGCAGGGTCGCGGATGTCATTGTTGAGAACCACTGGACCGATTTCGATGGTATGACAAATGTATTACTAGAACATGGAATCTCATAGTCGAGGAGGGCGAGGTCAAGGTGGCGAGCAAGGAGGAGGTATGAACCTACGATTCTATAGTGCTTTCTGGTATATGGGTTAGATGATCGAATGTCTCTCAAGGATTTTAATAAGGGAATATATTTTACCAGGTCAATGGTTAACCCCCGAAATGAGAGCTTAGCTTGCAGATTTTTTGAATGGGGACAGAGTAGGGATTAAGGCTAGGGCTGAAACTTGGATTGGTCGAACCTGACCGACCCATGCTCAACCCAACATTGGGTTTGATTTGGGTAGTCGTAGAATGGATTGGGTTGAGAAAATGCCAACCCGATTAATATTTGGACGGGTTTGGGTTAAGGGTCCTGGTTGACCGACCCAACCCAAGCCGAATAAATATATACATTTCTTCCATCTTTATTCTATATTTTCTTTCTTATGTATTAGTTTCATCAAATATATTCCAAATCACAAGTTCTATACGTTTGATATGGTAGTGTACAATGTACATTGATACTTATCTTTTTTATATTAGTATAGACAGTTTTTTTACATTACAAGTTATTTCATGGTAGGAATTTTTGTTTTGTGTAATTTTATACGGTTGATTGTTAATCGAGTATTTGTCCTACATATAAGCATTTTTTTTTTAGAAAGAGCGAAGTTGTTTTAAGACTACACATATAACTATTATTAGAAAAATAAAATAATGCATTGAAATATAATAGGTTGAAAGTATAGGTAATTCTTAACCCGACCAACCCACTTGGGTTAGGTTGGGTTGGGTTGAGAATTCTTAACCAAAGATTGGGTTGGGTTAGGGTTGAGGTATACCACCTTTGGGTTGGGTTAGGGTTGAGCACCAACCCAACCCGCTTGAGTTTCATCCCTGATTGAGGCTGTGTTTGGTTGTGTATTCGAAAACCCCATAAATAGTCCGCTCAAGTTAAAGACTAGGGACTCTATACATGCAATTTTTTTTACGTGTTTTGAAACCGCCACTTTCTCTTTCCAATCAGTGTTTGCGTGTCGTCATTATAGCGGCCTGCTCGCCGCTTAACCAAACAGTAAAAAAAAGGCCTACCGATATGCGCGGTTGCAGTCCCATACCATTTAGTCAAACATAGCCTGAAAGGGAGCGAATGTGAAGGTGATGAAGGGGATAAAAGGAGATCAAAATATGGGACTTTTAATTTTTAGTAAATTTATTTTAATAAGGAAGCATATCTCATATCATCAAGTCCTGATTATACACGACCCGCTCCCGCTCCCGCTCCCGCTCCCCTCGTAGTCACACACACACACGGGCACACACACATATACAGACACACACGCACACACAAGAGTAGCCAATGTTTTCAGTGGCGAAGGCAGAAGGTGGGGTGTTTTGCTTGCCATGAGGCGGAGCGTAAGCTATGCCCCACGAATTTTGAATTATATTTTTTAAAAAGTGTTAATTTTGATAGTATAAAAATAATGAATAACATATAAAATTCAAATATATTTATACACACACATACTAGCCATTGCAAAACAAGATAATTTGTAACAATCTTGTCATTGTCTTTCACGATATATTTATAGTCTAACAAAAATTCAAATATGCAGTATCCAATATCCATACAATCCAAATTCGAGGAAGACACGGTTAAAAAAAACTTCCTCAAAGGCTCTAGCATATCACACAATCACATCAACTCATTCTCATTAGTATCACCGTCTTCATTCAATGTGTCTGTCGGGAAAGCTTCCATCATGAACTCCCCCCACTTCATCCACATCTACCCCGATAGGGGTCAATAGGTCTGCCTTACCTTCACCTCTATCTTTATATAAATAAAAGTTGATATTTAAAACTAGGGGACAAAACTGCTGATAAAAAGGTGCTCTCTAGGTTTAGTTTAGGGTTAAGTTGGTATTTGTTTATATTTAAGTCATTCCATATGGGCGTACGCCAAACCAACTCGGGTGCAAACGATGCGCTCTGGGCGCTTGGGGAATGCACCTAGCTAGTTTGACGTAAACCCAGACAGAGACTTGCTCCATATTGCTCACCCCTGGCCGTTTTGGGTGCACCTCACCCTGGGGAGTCTTGCGCTTGTCCCAGGTGGTTTTTTTTTAAAAACACTAATAGTAAATGAACAATGATAAGATTTATTGGATATGGTCATTTTGTGTAGTCAAGCTTTGTTCCAATGTCCATCTATATATTGCACATCGTAGTACGGATATGTTTATTTTGATACAGCTTTGTTTCGTCACGCAAATGCCCGTATATTGTACATTGTACTATGAGTTTATATTATGATTTATAAGGTTCTTAATATGTCCCTCCCCTTTACTTGCTTATTTACACCATGGAAAATCCGATATTTGTATTCGGGATTTATAATGAAGGCATGCCCGATCGTACTTGTATTGTTATGACTTATGAGAGCTTTGCAGGACCGTAATGTTACTCACATTCAATTTGTATTAGGGCATTACAATTTCATGCTCCATCCAGGACTGCACGGTTGCGGACCAGCTTTGCTCGTGGACTAAAAGGTTACACTCCCATAAATTGTGATGCACTATTTGTTTTTTCTTGTGCACACTTCAGCAATTCCTGCTCAATTTTTTTTTTTCCCTCCAAATTACAGGGCATGACAATTCGAGCTCCGTGGCGAGCAAAAACCATGACCTTCCGTGCAACTTGACATCCAAATTGCTCCATCTGGCTTGGCATCCAACAGCGAACTTAATCGCCTGTGCCTCTGCAAACAGCCTGTACATGTACTACTCGTAGTGCATTGTTCCCCCACCTGCCCTGAGGATTTCGTTGGTGTTATACGGAGAAAAGCTTGGTGAGTTCACATCTAGTCTCTGTTCACTGGGCTAACTAACGATGACTGAGCTACAGGACAAGATAGAAAAGATACCTTTGTGAAGCAACTCTGGGAGTGGATCTACTACGAATAAGTATGTTGAAGATGGAGAAAATTATGTAGAGAAAATGTTGTAGAGAGAGATCTCTAGTACATTTTCTCTCTCTAGAATTTCTCAATCTAGTGATCATGAGATAAACCCAACAGGTGCCCGGAATAATGAACAGTTGGTGGTGTATCAGACCTGATCATTGATTTACTGGAGTATGAAGATAGAGGGATACGAGAGATGTCATCAGGTTTTGTGGTCTATATTTTGTAATTATACAAAAACATAATTGGGGTGCTTGCTTACAACCTAGAAGCAGGGTTCAAACAATGAAGAAAAAAAAATTTAAGTGACATTTGATATGTACCTCCATTGCATGATATCATGCATGCATGTATGTGGTGTGGTCATGTAAGACATGGAGAACATATCCATCATCAATATATTTGGGTGAACCGAAGGTTAGCCCTCCTTTCACTCTGTCAACACTCGGATTTTGTGGGTGTTTGGCCTGCTATCTGTGTGTTGGTCAGTGTATGGTTTGAATTTTCGGTTGAAATACTGAAATTTTGCTGAAATATTTTGGTAAATTTTGGCCAGCATTTTGAAACTTTGATTGAAATTTTGGTTTAGGCTTGGACCGAAACCCAAACGAAACCAAAATTTAAAACCTTGGGTGGGTAATCCTGTGTTGCCAGAGTTCTTAAAAGTGAATGCCTAATATCGAGCAATTAAGATTTTAGTAGTGCCAGTAGTATCATATTTGAGATGCAAGGATTGCAGATGTCTGTGATTAGCTTTTTTTCTTGTGATGGTTAAGTTTCTTTCTCTGAGGGTACTGCGCCATCTCTTAGCCTTTCTCCCCCTCTGCTGTTGGTAAGAAAGCAGACTAGGACTTCCATAAACTACAGAAAGAGCAGAAAACCTTCTGATTGCTGCTTGCAGTCGTACGCCTGAAACAAGACCCCCATGGAGGTGCCACATGCCGGCACTAGCAGGGACGACCACTACTGGTCGGGAACAGCCAGTAGACAACACAGGCAGACAAACAACCGGTCTATAGCAGAATAACAGCCGCACCCCGACAAACCGGCAAGAACCCCAGATCCGGAGAAACACAGCAAAAGAAACCACAAAAAGAGAAAAACCAGAACAAAAAGAGACGATCATCGCCAGAACCTGCAGATCGGCTAAGAAATAGGTGTCGCCAACGGATCCGCCTCCCTGACGAGCCGCTGGCGCCACCGCTCACCGGCCAGAGGAGAAGTTCTGGACATCCATCGACCGAGAACCTCACACCGGGGTCAGATCCAACCATTCGTATGAAGCCGGCAAGAACATCAACCCTGACACCGACTCCGGAAGAGGGCCGCCAACCGCCGATCGACCCTGAAACACCGAGCACAAAACGCCTCCTGCCAAGGACGCCCTACTTTAAAAAGGGAGGAAGAGGGGCTAGATCTCATCCTCAGAGCTGAGAAAACCTAAATCCCGGCCTCCCCGTTGCCTCCGGCGGCACCCGAGGAGGCCAGGGGTCATCGTATAATTTTGACAAAACTCTGCCAGCAGATGGATAATACCAGAAATAACCATTTATGATACTATGCAATTTGTACCTCCCGAAGTACATACGATATGCATGAGGTTATCTCCGCGACCCAATGGACTTGCTGAAATGTTCGACAAGATGCTATGTGTGATATTAAAGAACAAAGAAGGTCGTCGTCTCGTCTCTAAGAATATATAAGACTGGCACAATAGGCTGCCGGAAGCTCTATGGGCCTACAGGACCACACATCGCGGAATCGGATCGTTTCGATTCTTGGGTGCCTCTATTTCTTTGATTCCATGCGCGGGATCGAAATCCATCAGTGCAGGTCAATTTTCAACTGGGTTCCGTACAGATGAAATGATGCCGATTAAAAATTCGCAAGGCGAACATTTAATCAGGGGCTTTTTTTCAAAATATTATTAAAAAATAAAATAGTTAGCTAAATAGCGGTTGGCCAAAACTATTTGCCATTCTAGCGCTCTGATCGCCACGTGGCAGGTTAGCGTCGTAAAACATGCCGTAATTTTTTTTTTTTTCCTGAGCCAAGGTAAAGTCAGTATACGGATTACCGGATTTAAACCTGTATTATGGACACTGGGTTTACCCGAAGTCCAACAAGAAAACAACTTAAGTGTGAACATTCTATAAGGGGGCACCGGTTACCGGGTTTAAACCCGGTATCCAGAATACCGGGTTTAAACTTGCTAACCCGGATACCGACTTTACCTTGGCTCAGAAAAAAAAAAAATTGCGGCACACTTTAAGGTGCTGACATGCCACGTGGCGGTCAGAGCGCTAGAATGGCAAATACTTTTGGTCAACCGTTATTTAACTAAGTATTTTATTTTTTAATAATATTTTGAAAAAAAGCCCTTTAATCAGCTAGAACAGCCATTTCCTATCCAAAATAAAGGAACATCATGAGCTGCATGAATCCATTCTGGTCTCACTCACATGATTCAAAACCGTTTCCCGCCTTAAAATGCCCATTCGAAGGACGAATGCAACAACTGTGCACGAATAATACGATTGAATTCAAGTGTTCAGCAAGAGGATACTTACAGATTTGCTTGAGCTCAGCAATGTACGAACTTCCGAGAGAGCACGATGCGTAACGTCGAATGCTAGCCCTCGGTTCTTAGGATTGTAGCAGCCCCAACTATCAGAGAAATGAAAAGACACTCTTAAAGCCAAGGAAGGCCACTTCCCCTGGTGCCTCGGCCGTGCAACGTCGTTTCCCGGGAACTGGATTCAATTCCGATGGCAATGCTCTCTTGCAGCATTGCCCCTCTGCCTCTACTGAAGAGCTTGCAGCATTGATGAAGTCGGGAGAGGCTTCGGTGGATTCTGGGTCTATCAGAACCACAGCATCTCCAAGAAACTCAGACACATCCCTCGTTACAAGCGAGCGGCACCATCGGCCATCCTGCCCATCAGGAACTGGATGGAGCTTGCTGCTGTCTGATCGATGACGAACGGTGGCAGTAAATTTAGTGGAAAGCTCTGGATCTGGACTGCTGCTGAAGCCTCTCCACAGTCCTCCCCCTACTGAAGAGATGGTTGCATCGTTGAATCCGGTAGAGGCTTCGGTGGGCTCTGAATCTATCAGCACCACTGCATCACCACAGGGCTCGACATCGTCAGGTTTACACCAGTTCGCGGGGGTGGTGCGTTTCCTCCTCAGAATCAAGGGCTGGTAAGAAGAGTCCATGGCCTTCGACGTTGCCAGAGTCGGAAAATCTTTGGACTTTTTACGAATGTGGTCAAAGATATTTTCATCGATCTTGGTTTCGCAATCAGCTTCTCCAGGTTCGGGAGTGTAGTTTGCATCTGACATCAGAATAGGTGATTTAAATTGCACTCAATGGTTTTCTCCGAGGATTTTATCTTGTGCTTGTCTATACTGAAGAAGTTATTATACAATGATGGATAAAAATAAGGGTAAATTACATGAAACCCCTCTGAACTGTTGCCCATTTTCACATTACCCCCTTGAACTAAAAAACAAACAAAATGCCCCCAAGGAGGGTAAACCATTAACAGAAAACATGATCATTTACCATTTTCTGAACAAATTGAACTTGTACGGAGGGGGCTAAGTGAAAATATTTCATAGCACATGGGGTACTTTGTTTGTTTTTTTAATTCAGGGGGATAACGTGAAAATGGGCAATAGTTGAGTGGGGTTTCATGTAATTTACCCTAAAAATAATTGAATCTATGTACCATCGCCAGTTTCTTCCGGTAGGAGATCAAAGCTAGGCCTGCAACATTGACGAACTGACATTTGTTAGATGAAGTTACATAATTTTAAGATTAATAAGAGAGAGAGAGAGAGAGAGAGAGAGAGAGAGAGAGAGAGAGAGAGAGAGAGAGAGATTAAAAACTAGTAAGAAACCCGGGCAATGCCCTGATGAATTTGATGCACGCCACTTCGCCGTCCGAAGAAGTGTACAATCTTGAGTGTGTGATTCACTTGTAATTTCTATCTAATCAAAACTGAATTGAAGGGGGCAAAATGTAATTGATTAACTATAGGGTGGTTCAGTGATTTTGGGCTAAACTTCAGGGGGGTTAGGTGTAATTTACCCTTAAAAAATATGGCTGGGGTAAAATAAGATGGGAAATCTACTTACATGGAAGACAGAACCCTCTTGGAGTTACTGAAGTCCCGAGTTTCTTCAGTTGTAGCTGGAGAGACGGTGCTGGTATGATCTTCTATAACATAAATTTCCTTGGGAAGAGAGTACAAAGGTGCAGTCACTTTATTTCCACGCGCTCGAGTCATAATGGTTTTGATTTCCCTGCTAATAACAAGCTTTTCGTGGACATCTAGACCGACTTCATGATACAACCCCAAGAGCAACTTGAACGAATCAGTCTCTAATGTTAGTGGATATTTAATAATACTAATTCAAAATTTTATTGGTGGCAGATGGTTTTACCATATTCTTCGAAGAGAAGATCAGCTTTTACGGTCACCCTTCCATGTTGAGGGCAAGACACAAGAATCGTCACAACATAGGGGCTGCATGCAAGTTTATCATTAGTCGTAAGAAGAAGAAAAAAAGTCCGCTAAAAATGATTTCGGTAAGGGGGATAGAACAATGGAAAGGAATGAAAAAAGAAGCGTGCCGTTGAAGGAAAATAAAGAAAGAACCATCTCATTCTTATCTTAATCAAGGTTGTCAAGGAGAGGCGCCTATGCGTCGCCTTGTGTTTTTTTTTTTTAAATACAGTCAACTAAAGTTGTTTGTTATCATTTGAATATGCAATAATGCAAAGTATGGACATCTTAGATTCTCAATTCTCAAATTCATATCATCGATTCATCATATTTGTTAAATAAAGAAAGCATTCATTCACTAATCTTTAGAGGCATACTTTTACTCAAGGATGTTATGATTCCACCGATGCTCAGAAGAAATCAAGGATTTTAGAGACATGATTTTTATTCAATATATTTAGATATTAGGTACTTGATTGAAAATTGAAACAAAACAACATTAACTTCTAAGAAGTTATGACTAACTTTTTATTGACACCGCAATGATGAAGATTACCATGATAGTAATTTGAGCCAAATCAGAATTCGACTTACTATTGAGCACCACTACATGTTGGGGGTCCTTGGGTCCTGAGGGGGTTCAACTTGTTGGGGGGCACTTTTGGCTTGTAGTTTACTTTTAATTATCTTTTTGTGTGTTGCGTTTGCTTACTTGCTTTGCATTAGTTTTATGTATATTATGTGGTATGATTCACAAACTTATGACTTATGGCTTCTTCTATGTTTCATGAATCACTGTGAAATATTTTTTCTATTTGTACAAGATCCATACATATTATATAATCGCATTGCTCATATCACGTGAAATATTTATCCTAAACCTAATAGGATCCGAATTGAGTTCCCTAGACCTGTCAAAATCTAATTGCAACAAGAAGAGATTATTTCAAGGTGTTTTGTCCTTGTCAGCTAAACGATTAGGAAAACAGGAACATGATCTCCTAGTTAATAGAAAGCATAATTAAGATTAACGAAAGACTACGTAATATATTGTTAGCTGATAGAAATAACTGTGAGTTTCATGAGCAAATTACTCCACCAATAAAGTAACTTCTTTCGGTCATTGACTCATTATTAACTTTGATTTGAATTAAAGATGAAAATTGGATGGAAGATTGCAAATAACATACCTTGAGAATTCTTCAGCTCTGTGAAAAACAATACAGAAAAGGTGGTCACAAGAAAGTAAATTAGTAGAGCAAAATGTTATGACAGTAACAGAGATATATGCTAAACATTTAAGGTCTTCTCAGTGGTAAAATAAGGTAATTTGACCTTATTTTTTCATGGAAAAGAATGATATTCTCTTCTTCTGAACCTACCACCTGTAAAAATGAATATCAAGGGATACATTATAGAATACAACGGGAAAGAAAAAAGTTTCCATGGTTTCATCAAAATAACTTTTACGATACAAGTGAAAAAAGGAAGCCAAACTGCTGAAAAGCTTACCATATCTGCATAATGATGTTTAGCTGACGTAACTGATTGTGGCAACCGAGTTAATGTTAGTATCAACTTTGATTTCCCTTGTCTTTTGAATTCAGCCTCCTCAATCTGCATCTCGACCTTTGGAGGAAGTGAAAGCAGGGATTCTTTGATATGGTTCCCAAATGGATACTTGCGGCCTGTTATAATTTCTATCCTTCTTGGATCAGCTTCTGACATTGTTTTGAATGAATTGATACCGGCTGAATGTAGAGCCTAGCAGTTGAGAATCATTCAATCCAAGGGAACATCATATAATGGAAAGTGGATAGTCAAGCAATCAGATAACCAAGAAGAATGATGTGCTACCTTTGCAGTGACCATTCCAATGCCAGGGAGTTGTCTCAACAAGTAAGGACTATCATCCCAGAGTCTTTGGTGCAAGCATTTGGCAAGAACTATTGAGTTTAAAGATCCCTTGTAACTCTTTCTGTAGATAAAACATTCTTTCATGCATTTGGCAATCCTACACCCATTTGAGCATATTGAGTTCATGTCCTGTATGATATATTAACACCCCACGTAAGTAATGATTTAACAAGCCTAACAAGCAATATCATTGAAAACTAGAGGAGGAACCTGGTTGAGGGATAAATCATGAATTGTAGGATCGCCGGTCAAGCAGTCATTTGCCAAAACAAATATCTTTTCT
Organism: Chamaelirium japonicum; assembly: GCA_947650365.1. Lineage (NCBI taxonomy): Eukaryota > Viridiplantae > Streptophyta > Magnoliopsida > Liliales > Melanthiaceae > Chamaelirium > Chamaelirium japonicum. The sequence goes on along the minus strand of OX393553.1, from coordinate 12,523,387 downwards.
TCTCTTGTCTGGATACGCTTTTTCCGTTTTCCATTTTCTCCAAGGACATGGAACCGCAGCCGGCTCTCTTTATCAGAATTCATGTCATTTAGAAGTTTCTTCTCATTGCGTCTCAGCTGGATCCCTTCATTTTTTCATAGAATTCATCAATATTTGTAGATTATAAGATAACAGTGGCAATTATTAATACAACTTCAAAGAATACATACAAGATATCTCCGCAGAGCGACAAATTACATGAAGGGCATCTTCCAAGCTGCAACTTCCAGGAGCTTTCACAATATCTTTCATTGTATCAAATTTCAAATAAAATTTAGTCATCAATCTTCCTGGTTCTGCAGATACAGAAGCTGACTTTCAGACATGGAAAGGTAATATTGTCGCATGGCAATTGGAGATGTATGCCCCTTAAGCCTATCTATTATTTTTAGGAAAGTTGTTTCCCTTCAGCTTTTTGGCTTGTGATTCATGCTACAAAGATTAACACAATTCCCTATATTAAATTCTTGCCTCTCTACCCTCTACAGGGCTGGCAATGGGCCGGGCTCAATCAAGCCCGGGTCCAGGCCCATATTTTTTGGTCGGCTCATGTCCGGGCCCGTTTTTGTATCGATCTTTAAAGACGAGGCCCAAATCCAAGACCTTATCAATGATTCAGGCCTGGGCCGGACCTAGGCCCGAAAGTCTTTTATGATCGACTTTCTTCGATGGACTTCTTTGGTTTTAATCAAAGATTGTTGCCATACTTTTCCTTATTCTGCAAATATACATGCAATTGTTTTATCAATTATGTATAAGCTAGCGATGACCATAAAAACTCTCAAGAGTTTCTCCAATATATAGTGTTATCCTATCAAATAGGAAAAGGCCACTCCTATATATGTCAGTAGACCCGACCCCAACTATGAATGTGGGTCGGCTTTGCGCCGGACCTATAAAAGCCAGGCTTGGCCCGTTTTGATTTCGGGCCCAAAATATAAGCCCAAACCCATATAATATTTGGGATATAGGCCCGAACTCGTTCCAAATGGGCCGAGTTCAATCGGGCCTGGGCCGGATTCGGGCCCATTGCCAACCTACCTCTTCATCTAAACCCTTTTCTCATCTAGGGATACCTTGGAGGGTTGCTCATCGGTCACATGACCTTAAATAGGTCTTTTAGGTTTCTTGGCAATCCTATCTCTTGCCAAATTTCCTTGGTATGCACAGTGATTTACACAATTTCCTATATTATTTAAATCCTTGCCTTTCTACCCTCTTCGTATAAACCCTTTCCAAGTCCAAGGATACCTTGGAGGGTTGCTCCTCAGTCACATGAACTTAAATAGGTCTTTTGGGTTTCGGGCAAGCCTCTCTCTTTCCAAGTTGCCTCGATATGTTCCTCGGCATCAACGAGGGTTGATTTTAGGTCGGAAATTCTTTTCAATCTTCTACGAAGCATTCCTAATTAGAGTTGTGCTCTATAGTGACATAGTCGATGTCATATTGATAGACTTGGATGATGATGATGATGAGACGAGGAGTACACCAATTCATTATCCCAGTAATCATTAGTATTATGATTAAATATCATGATGAACTTCCATCAATACTTCTACTTCCCCCAAACTTAACCAACGAATAAGCAAATTAAAGTGAAGTAGTGGAAATGCAAATGGTCTACCAAACTCTAATGTATCTGGAAAGATGGTAGGAACATGGAGGGTTACTTTATACAACAAGAGTATTGCTTCCTCTCTTGCTGACCCATACAGGTTATCAGGCCGGTGTAAACATCAAAGCATTATATAACAACTGAAAGTGTGGGTTCACCATTCACATCGCAAACGGAACACATATGTCCCACCCAACAGTCTGTAGAGGACAGTAAAGTTCATGAGACCAAGGGCCTGAAAAATATCCAAATGAACCACAGGTACGCTGTCTAATAAGTGTTTGATGTAGGAACACCAACCAAGAAGGAAATAATAAAAGATCATGAGGAAAACGACAAAAGGTGCTAAATCTACGATGAAGTTGTCAAAATCCCTTTGGCGGGGTTCTTAAAATTCAGCAATGATGCCTCTTCAAGTCAGCCTTTGCTGTCATGTTTGGTTTGGCTGATAAAAAGAAACAAGCCACTCAAAATACCAATTTTAGTCACCCAAGAATTACTCTTTGATGCATTCTGCTTCTGTGATTCTTGCTTTGAACCTTCGGCAAGAATTCTGAGAAACATTACAGTTCACATGATGCATCAAGAGTCTATTTCAATTAAATACCTATGAACCCATAGCTCATGTCTTTTAATCAAAAGTTTAACCAGCAGATAGGCTTATGTGACGCATCTGACTGACTGAGGCATGTGTTTAAAGACATAGGACAGATGAAGAGATTTAAGCCTAAACTTCCTGACTCCTCTGGTTCTTATCATGCAGCTTCCAGTAAGATTTCAGAACAACATTCAACTAACCACATGTCACAAGACAAAAGGATCATAGTAAGGTGAAGCAGGAAGCAGATTAAAGTGCAAGCAAGAGAAAAAAAGTGTGAGAAGCATATGTATCCATAAGAAGTTAAGACAAAGCCTTGTCCTAACTATTCAGGATCCTCTCTTGTAATCCTTAAATTATCTAGTCCTATTTATTGGTCACATGTTTAATGTATGAACACATATATGTATTAACGCTAGTATGTTTGTGCTTCTCCCAAAAGAAAAGAACATAAATCATAATTTCTTAATCTAAAAATTTTAGATATGCAGGTATATGCATCAAAGCTCAGAAATATGCGCTTGGTGCATATATTCAACCATCTATATGGTATAGCAAAAATGCACAGTAACTTTTGGAGAATTGAAATGAACCAAAGTCAACAGGAACAAAAATTTTGCACAGGGAATATGACAAGAAATGTAACTTACCTAATGGCTTAAGAAGAAACCCATCCTCGTCTGTCCAGATCATTCCATATTTTGATAGTTCATTAATTTTTTGAACGCATATTTCTAATAATCAATGGTAAGAAAATTCAAATTTAGAAATTTAACCAGGTAATAAGAAATAGTAAATAAATTAAACTTAAAAATGGAAAAACACCTCGCATATGCTTTTCTAGGAGTTCGAGTGGAACTCCTCTCTTTATTCCATAGTTTTCAGGATTCTGGTTACATTCAATGCTTCAGATAACTGATTATAAATACAGGTCTGAATCATAAAAAATAATCATTAATAGATGATGACTGCATGCCTTCTTTATCCTCACGTACAAGTACGAGCACTTCAGCCACTCAATTGCCAAGCTTATATCAGAAACAGTCAGCTGAACAATCTCAGCATTGAGATGCTCCGTTGCGCATGAAAGCAATCTAATGTAATAAAAAATAATCACTACAAGAAATTGAAGAAGTACAGATAGATGGTAGAATAAAGGTCATGGACGTACTGAGATTCCACCATTTCACAGCCACTTAAAAGATTCTCATACAAATGAACCTAATAACATATCAAACCAACATATAGCTTGTCTCAAAAAAAAAAACTGTAGAAGCAAAATCATTGTTATACAAGATGTTTTGCAGTTACAAAATTCATTATATCGAAATCACCGTTTCTCTTCTTGTCATAATTATAACTGTTCCAGTATCATCAAATGGTGGCCGACCTGCCCTCCCACACATCTGCAGAAAGTCAACCATAACTTTGTGTAGGTTCCTTAGAAGGAGAGACCACTCAATGATGTAGATAATTGGGCAGCACGAACTATATAAACCCGTGTAAAAGTTTATTAATCAATCATATTTTGATGTCACATTGGTTCTACCACAATATATGCCTAGTGATATATTCCTACAAAACTAGTTCGTATATGGCATAAAAACAAGGACAAATTTGACTTACCCCCCAAAAATTATATGCTAATTAGTAAGTCACCCCCCTTTTAATCGATATTAGACTGACACCCCTAAAAATTAGACTTATACCCCCATAACAATATGATATTTAGGCATACACCCCCATAATTAAATGATATTTAGGCATACCCCCTATTCTGACTAATTATCATATAGTAATTTGGGGGTGTAAGTCAAATAGGGGGGGTAAGTCTAATAATGATTAAAAGAGGGGTGACTTACTAATTAGCATATAATTTTAGGGGGGTAAGTCAAATTTACCCTAAAAACAAATATAGTAGCAACAAACATAAATAATTTCCATAAATACAATGGTGTCAGGGGGATTTAGAATTTGCATATTGAAGGAAGTAGAAAACATAAGTGATTTTGGGATTGTGGCTCAATTCGGCTATTTGGTTTATAGTTTGTGCCTCACAAATAAATTCAGTTCCCTAGGGAGGGTCAGTCCCTGGGTGCATGAGCCTAAACTACTTAACCAATAAGGTTGACCTGCCTATCTGCCAATCGGCCTTCTAGGATTTATGGTCCCTCCTTTTGTGGAGCCTCCTTGCATAAAGTGTGCTCCATTGACAACCCCATCTTATTGGGAAAAGGTATGGTTGAATGTGGAGAATCAAAAAACTCGAGAAATGAGCATATATCCTATTTTATATCAGAAACGGGATCAAGATTTACAAATAGTAGTAAGAAACGACTCATACGTATCATATAAAATCTTTTTATCGTGATTTTTTTTTATTCTCGGTCGAGCTTAATAAAATTTCATCAAACATGTAAGAAATGTGCAGACACTAGCGTTTTATTGGTGAAATAAGAAACACATTGAAATGAATCTAGCTATCAGTTTCAGCAACAATCCCACTGAAGAATAGTACAAAGATGGAGACAATGAGATAACACACCTGCAGTATCATTGACCGGTCATATTCCAAGTAGAGTCCCTTTTCTTTATTGCTGTGCAAGATGGAATGCTTTACTTAGGATTTGCAAAGTCCTTAATTGCAGTTTCTATAGTTTTGTAAGAAGAGTTGGATAATATAGTTAAATCCAAGTTCAACTTACAAATATTGTGTTGATTTGATCACTACTGTATGTGCTGGTAAGTTGATACCGTGCGCAAGGGTGTTAGTAGTGCAAAGAATTTGAACTTCACCCTTAAGAAAAAGACCCTCAATGAGGTTACGATCCTTCAAGCAAAGCCCACCATTATGATAACCAACTGGGAGACAAACATAAGGCCAACGTGGTGATAAGAAAATGACCAAATAATTAGCAAAAGTCTCCCAAAATATAATATATCATGAAACTTCATATTAATTAATAACCAGAAGATAAACAAAAGTGGCCTGGATAGCAATACAGAATAATTTCTAGTTGCAAGACTAGAGATTCTGATAATACAATTTAGTTTGTACCACCATAAAGAATGCATGATTGCATCTGCTTGTCACTGAAAGATAAAGAAGCTTCCTTTAGTTTCTCCCTCTGTTGGTTTGATTTTATGAATGGATTTGAATAACCTAGATTCATTGCAATCTGAGAAAGGCGTTGTGCAGCTTCTTGTGCTCCTTTTCTTGTAGAACAGAAAACTAGTGCAGATTTTCCTCTTGAATGTTGCATGAGGATATCTGCATAATTTTTTCATGTTATATTGAGTTCCAAATTGAATAAAAAAAAATCAAAAGATAAATCAAGCTAGTCATATGGTTGCTTTTTGTGCTTACCAAAAATAAAATTTTGGAGGCGCTGCACAGTAGAACAAGACAAAACAGTAAGAACAAGAACCATATAGCAAAATCTGATTACCCATTTTCAGTAAATTGTTTGTAAATGGTGTGTGGAAGTGTGTTTTTCCACGTTTCATTGGAAAAGAAAAATAATTCAAGTGAATAGTCTTAAACCCATTTACAATTTAAAAAATAAGAAAAAAAGAACAATTACCCTTTCAAATAAGAAGTCGTTTCTTGCTGGAGCATAGCCTGCATGTAAAACATTTTAAGGCTTATGGATACTACTTAAAACATTTTAAGCCATAGCCTGCAAACAATACGTAAAACATTCTAAAGTTTGTAGGGTTATTAATGAAAGGAGAAAGGAATTGCTTCAAAAACAATAGCTAAAACAACATCATTGAAATAGAGAGCCTATTCATGTATCACTGGTATGATATACAAGTTATCTGTTAGACAGAACCAATAAGGATTAAATCATTTCAGACATGACAAAGAAAGAAACATCAAAAGTGAGAGATATAATGTAGAGCAAACTTGGTAAATCCTTCATTAAAAGTAAATGTAGTCAGACTAAGGTAAACTATGATACCACAAATTGGATGGCTCTTAGGTACTTATCAGTATTAAGTATAATGCCATAAAGTTGTGAATTTAATGCTGCCGAATAAAAAGTTAATCTTTCGTTTCTATTAGTCATACTTTTTTGCTGTGAGATGCTTTCTTTACAATTTTAAACCTTAAACTGTTGTGTTTTGTGAAGCATGGATACTTTCATATCCTAATTGTATCCCTATCAAATATGATGAAGGGCAGATACATGGGGACATATATCCGATATACATATCGTAAATTAAAAAATCTATTAATGGACATGTGGGAATACGTGATGATACGATGTGATATGGCAGGCATGTATCAAGAAATATGGTAGTTTGAGTTTTTCTAATTATAAACAAATATATTTTGTTTTTTTTCCAATTTTTAGGTTTATAACATAAATATTTCCAGACCCCCTTCCAATGATATGATTGGATATGGTAGGAATGCATCAAGAAATGTGGTCCATGATCAAGGTACAAAAAATCGATATATTTCGCGAAATATCGCGAAATATATCGGAAAAATGAAAACCCGATACGAAATACCACCTGCAATTTCGAGCAAAATTGGAAATGTCAAAATATCGAGCGGTTTCGCAAAATATCGCGATATTTCCACGAAATATTTCCATCTCCACGAAATATCGCGAGATTTTGTCGAAATTTCGCAAAACGTTTGGAAAATTTAGCGAAATATATCCGAAATTCTGTGACTGCTGGTTATAAAAGGCGACTGAGTGGCCTGGTTCTCGATTTACTTTAAGTTATTATATGTAAATAAGCAAATACCCCCCCCCCCCCCCCCAATTTGATTTCAATAAAAATATCAAAAAATCAAAAACCAAAGGAATCAAAAAGTAAACTTTCAATTTTAGTAGGAAAAAACAGTTTTCATGGTTTTTTATAAAATCTACATGGTGAGAAAAGTGATTAAATAAACTCCATTTTAGCTCAAAAAATTCCACAAGATATAGAAGTACGAGTGCATCTAGAAAATCATAGTCCGTCTTAGGAAATTTTAAATGTATAAAAACTTTTCTATATAAAAACTCTTTTTTCCAGACTTAGAAAAAAACAGTGTTTCACATTTCAGCATAATTTTTGCACAATTTCAAACTTGCATAACTTTCTTGTTTTAAGTCCGCTTTCAAAATCATTTGAAACATTATTTTAACAATCAACTAATCTTTATTTCGAAAATATTTTTATCCAAAAAAAGATTAAAAAATATTTGAAAATATATATATCAAAAACAAACCAAATAAGATTGCACAAGACTCACAGACTCAATACATTGAATACATGCTATGTGAAGCTCTACACCACTAGATAGGGTACACATATTATTTGAGTGTTCCAAAGTATGTATCTATAATTGGTTTATGACTATCCAGAGTTTCACTAAAAAATTCCATCAAAAAATCAATATTTCCACTATTTCTACAAAATTACAATATTTCCACATTGTCGAAATATTTCCATATCCAGAAGGTTGAAATTTCCACCGAAATGGAGATTTCGAACCGTGTACATGATTATAGTTTGAAATTTGATCGTTATAAAAAAATTTAGGGCCAATTACAAAAACCTCCCCTGAACTATACACATGATTTCATTTTGGTCCCTCAACTTTTTTTTGAACAATTTGATCCCTGAACTATGCTTCGTTTGCATTTAGCCCCATCCATCAACCTTTTATGCCAAAAATACCCTAATCAATTTCCAACAAGACTCAAAATTGTTTTGAAATGTTTAATTTATGCTTACTAAAATAAGAGTATTTTTCGGAATAAAAGTTGACGGAGGGAGCTGAATGCCGATGGAGCATAGTTCAGGGATCAAATTGTTCAAAAAAAAAGTTGAGGGACCAATATGAAATCAGGTGTATAGTTCAGGGGAGGTTTTTGTAATTTGCCCAAAAATTTAATTTGTTCATTCTAATTTTTAGGTATTATAACATGGAAGCTTCCAGACCCCCTTAAAAAATAAATTTTACAAGGGATATGTGGCTATATGGCAATGATATTGTGTGATACAATAGGGATGCAACAAGAAATATGACTAGGATACGTGGTTATCGTTTGAGTTTTTATTATTATAAACATATTTATTTATTTATTTTTACCTTCTAATTTTTAGGCATATTATAACATGGAACAATAAAGCTCCTAATCGCCACGTAAGGACTTGGAAATTTCAAAAGAGAGAAATAAGTGTTTGGAAAGATACTTTCCAAATTTAGAATAGAAGAGGACGGTGAGTCTTGAGCTTGCTAGGTTCTCGGGAGTTGGGAGCCCTTGATGTGGTTGCTACTTTTGATTTCTTAGACAATAGAGGAGCATTGGACTCAAATACACGACAATTGGTCCAAAGGGATTCCTCGCCCATGCTTCATAATCTAGCTTTAAAGCTGTTAATGTACATACAGTCGGGTCGGGTTTACTGTACAGTCGGGTCGGATTGTATAGATATACATGTACATATATTGGGCTTGAGTCCCTTAATGGAATTTATTCTATTCCTCTCCAAATCCTAGCTGTCATCTCCTAACATGGTATCAGAGCTCTAGGGTTCTCCTGTGCGGCGACATCGACGACGGATCTCCCCCTCCGGCAGCACCTCCCTCCTCTCTTCACCCGATCAGCTGATCAGCCACCGGTCCCCCCCTCCTCCACCACCCGCCCCTCCCCCCCTTCCTGCCGTCCGACAGCCACCGGACCACCTCCTGCCGCCCGACAGCAACCTCCGACCCTCCCTTCCTGCCGTCCGACATCCACCGGCCCACCTCCTGCCGCCCGACTGCCTACCGGCACCAACCGCAGCCCCCTCCGCCCCCTCTGCATCACCCGGCAGCCCCATCCGCCCCCTCCGCACCACCCGGCAGCCCCTCCGCCCCCCTCCACACCACCCGGCAGCCCCCTCCGTCCCCTCCGCACCACCCGGCTGCCCCCTCCGCCCCCCTCCGGCCTCCTCCTTTGCTCCAGCAGCCCACCCGACACCTCCGCCCCCCTTCCTCTGCCCCGGCAGCCCCCTCCGCCCCCCCTCCGGCCTCTCCCTCTGCTCCGGCAGCCCAATCGCCACCTCCCAGCCCCCCCTTCCCCCCTTCCTCTGCCCCGACAGCCCACCCGACCCCCTTCCTCTGCCCCGACAGCTCACCCGCCCCCTCCCCTGCTCCCCCGCCAGCTCCTGCACCCCCTGAAGCCCCACCGCCCCACCTTCTCCTCTGTACCGAACTGCCCGTCTCCTCTGTACGGACTGCCTCAGACCTTCCTTGTGCCGGTTCGCCCCCGTACTTCAGAGATATGGCTTCCTCCAGTATCTCTCGGCTCCCATACTGCCTGCACACCGTCGCTGATCGTCGAGTCCCTCCGTCTCCTCGTTTTGATGGTATTCTCGGGCCACGTCCCTCCACCACATCAGTTGACTGTGGACGTCGTCAGAGTCTCCTCCGCCATGATGGCGAGACTGATGTTGCTGCTGATCTCCCTACTCCAGCACCGCCTGCCACCACTCCTGCTCCGTCTCGGTCTTACTCCGACCGCCTCCAGCGCTTTGAGGAGTTACTGTTGCGATACCTCGCCTCCACCAGCTCTTCGACAGATCACGGTCTCTTTGCCACTCCGGGTACTTCTGCTCAGTCTCGGTCTTACTCCGACCGCCTCCAGCGCTTTGAGGAATTACTGCTTCGGTACCTCGCCTCCACCAGCTCTTCGACAGCTCACAGTCTCTCTGCCACTCCGGGTACTACTGCTCCATGGATATTCGACTCGGGTGCCTCCTGTCACCTCACCTTTGACTCCACTGTCCTCACTGACTGTTCTCCCACTACCACCCACCAGGAGGTTCGCACTGCGGATGAGACTCTCGTCCCTATTCCTTAATGTGGATCCGTCACTACTACCTCTGACCCCTCTGGTCGCCTGACCCTACCCCATGTCCATCATGCCCCCCGTCTTAACATTAATCTGATCTCTATCAGTTCTCTTTGCGACTCTGGCCTGACTGTCACCTTCACCCCTTCTGTTTGTGTTGTGCAGGATTCGCGGACGGGTCAGAGGATTGGGTTGGGCCGTAGAGCAGGAGGACTTTACCAGCTGGACCATCTCCATGTGTCTTCCGTTCCTGTTGCGTCTGTCATGTCTGTTACCTCCGATGCCGACCTGTGGCATAGAAGGTTAGGTCACATATCGAGTGATCGACTCAAAAGCGTTTTCCGTTCGGGCGCTTTGGGTCGAGCGTCCTTCTCTCCTCTCTCTGTTTGTACGGGTTGTAGACTAGCAAAGCATCTAGCTCTTCCATTCTCTGCTAGTGCTTCCCAATCTGATGCGTTATTTGATTTAGTACATTCGGACATTTGGGGTCCTGCACCTGTTACATCCATTTCGGGTTACATGTACTATGTGTGTTTTATCGATAACTACTCTAGGTGCACCTGGGTTTATCTTATGCGTCATCGGTCTGAAGTTCCTCACATCTTTAGGAGGTTCACCACTACATACACACTCAGTTTGGTCGGCGCATTAAGACCTTTCGGTCTGATTGTGCCAAGGAGTATCTCTCCTCCGAGATGCGTGAGATTCGTCAGTCTCACGGCACTCTTCACCAGCAGTCCTGTCCCCACACCCATGAGCAGAATGGCGTTGCTGAACGCAAGCATCGTCATGTCCTTGAGACCGCACGAGCCTTGCTCCTCTCTGCGTCTGTTCCTCACTCTTACTGGGCTGAAGCTGTCATGACGGCTGTCCACCTCATCAATATCACTCCGTCATCTGCTCTGTCCGGTGCCACCCCATATGAGCGCCTCCACTCCAGCCCACCTGACTACTCTCTTCTTCGCACGTTTGGCTGCACGTGCTTCGTTCTTCTTCCTCCCCATGAGCGCACCAAACTCTCTGCGAGATCTGTTCGGTGTGTTCACTTGGGGCTCAGTCGGGAGCACAAGGGGTATCGTTGTTACGATCCCTTGGCTCGCCGGATCCATGTCTCCCGTCACGTTTCCTTTGTTGAGGATGTCCCGTACTTTTCCCCTGAGTCTCGGGATATTTCCTTGCCTCCTGCGTCACCCTCCTCGCCTTCATCACCTCTCCACATCCCCGTTCTACCCCCATTTTCTGTTGCCCCACCCACGCCTACTCCACCTCCATCTTCCCCGCCACCTCCACCACCACCACCACCTCCTCATTCTCCCTCACCACCACCACCACCACCTCCTCAGTCTCCCTCGCCACCTCCACCACCACCCATTACTCGTGTCTATGTACGTCGGTCTGCAGCTCCCCCTCCAGAGTCGGTTCACACTGGTACTCCCTCGCCTGATGCTGCTGCCCCCTCCTCCCCGGTCGTGGATCCTGCTCCTGTTCGGCGCTATCCAGCGCGCGAACATCACCCTCCTGACAGATATGACTACTCTCCTGACAGGTTTGGCTACTCTGCTTTTCCTTCTGACTCTCCTGACTCTTCTGGCTACTCTGTCAGTGTCTCCTATTCACCATCCTTTCAGGCCTTTCTTACTGCTATACACACTCATCGGGAGCCCCAATCGTACCGTGAAGCAGCGTTACATCCAGAGTGGCGGCAGGCCATGTCAGTTGAGCTTGAGGCTTTTCAGCGGACCCAGACCTGGGAGTTGGTGCCTTGTCCCTCCGGGGTGGTGCCTGTTAGCTGCAAGTGGATATTCAAGGTCAAGACTCGACCTGACGGATCCATTGAGCGGCACAAGGCTCGCCTCGTTGCTCGCGGCTTCTCCCAGGAGTATGGGATTGACTACGAGGAGACGTTTGCTCCAGTTGCTCGGATGACTACTGTGCGCACCCTCTTAGCTGTGGCAGCTGCTCGAGGGTGGCCTCTCCATCAGATGGATGTCACCAATGCGTTTCTCCACGGTGATCTCTCCGAGGAAGTCTACATGGCTCCTCCTCCGGGCACGTCTGTTCCTCCAGGGCACGTGTGTCGGTTGCGCCGAGCCATCTATGGGCTCAAGCAGGCCCCTCGTGCTTGGTTTGAGCGATTTCGCAGTGCAGTTCTGGCCGCCGGTTTTGTTGAGCGTCACTCCGACTATGCCTTGTTCACTCGCTCCTCCAGTCAGGGCATTGCAGTTCTTCTCCTCTATGTGGATGATATGATCATCACTGGGGATGACAGTGCCACCATCGCCTCTCTCCAACGGCACCTCCAGAGTCAGTTTGAGATGAAAGATCTGGGATCTCTTCGCTACTTTTTGGGCCTTGAGATTGCCCGGTCAGCTCGTGGTCTGTTGGTCTCCCAGCAGAAGTACATCTCCGACATCCTTGCTGATGCTGTACTTCGGAAACATTCACCATCCTGTTGTGAGTCAAAATGGAGTAGTTATACCTTGATCCATTCAATAATTTTTCATAATATACAAACCAAGTCAACCCGGCTTTGATGCGGTATTGGCTGGTTCAGCCCAGATCGGTTTCAGCCATTTTTTTATAATATCAAAAAATATATATAAATTTATGAAACCAACCGATACGACTCAGCCGTATAAGCCGAAACGGACTGGTATGACTTAGTCTAGACTTTCCTGTAATGCTATCCAAAAGCATTAAAGCAAAGTTAATCAACTTAGAAAGAATCAACAAAAAATATGCTCACAAATCAGTTGTTTGTCCTTTTAAGGGTGTCAAAACACGATATATACAACAACTGATTGAAGAAACTGCAGTTCTATTCAGATCACTCTGACTCCTCACATAGCAGATTAAACCTCGTGCATTTAATAGATAAAGCCATCAATGGTGGGCTGGTTGGAATTTTTTTTAACTTTAATTGACCATTATTTGGCCACCTTCAAACTTTCTACCATATTATTTCACTTTCACGACAATCTGATTCAAATATTTTCTACACTCCAGAGTCAGCAAGCATTGTAAAACAATTATTTTTTTGAAAAAGTGCATTTGCCCGTCAACAAGCAGACATATTCTTGTCCTAGCTAATGGATAAAGAGATAAGTAAAATATATGAAATAGATAGTCAAGCAGGGTAAATAGGAGTTTGACGTGTACCAAAAACTTTGGTCATCAACTTTACTGGCCTCATCTCTTCTCCGAATCTGAAGTGTGCATACTATGGGGAATGAGATACAACATTCTGGCCAATGAATAGTCAATATCATTTACTACAAGAATATAATACCTTTTAATCCCTTCAGATGGAACCATGAGCCATTCCGCTGGAAATGTCAACAGGCATGGAAATTAATGATAACATTACGAAGTTAAGCTGGTTTCATAAATATACTTGAAATTAATGTAAAAAATGACAATTTACCTAGGTCCTCAATATTTGGAATTGTTGCAGAAACTGCAAGGAAACGAACATTTGCTAGAGGGCTAGATTTCAGATCCATGCTGCGAGAAAGCATTTTTATTCTGCTAACTACTGCTTCCAAGGCAGCTCCTCTTGGATCATTAAGCAGGTGAACTTCATCAATTAACACGAGCGCAATGTCACTAAAGAAACTCAAGCCACCATCCTTTATGCCATGACGGGTCACAGCATCAAATTTCTGTGAGAAGTAACATCCAGCTCATGGAAGGAAGTTAAGAACAGATAAGAGAACGGAGGTGATAAGTGTGTCTTTGAAAGAAAAAAAAAACATTAGTAATCTGTTCACCTCAGGAGTAGTTAGAATGATATCTGCCTCTTGGATGTTCTTTGTATGATACGATTCATTGTCACCTGTCATCTCCAAGCATGTAATTCCCCTTGAACCAAGCTTCATATTCCAGTCACGGAGCTTTTCCTGAACCAACGCCTTTGATGGAGCTATATAGATCTTTGTATGTGAAACAAATCAAAATAAATCACTGTTAATACTCTAATACATTCCACTTAAGAGAAAAGGTGGTTGTATTGTTTTTCCCACTATATTTCTTAATATCTGATTTAAGTTACTAACAATGAGAAGTTATCCAGATCAAGAAAACTTGATGATTCATTAACTTGTAGTAAGGGGATATCAAGCAACAAGATCACGCTGGTCTTCAAAGCACCCACAATATACGTTATTGTCATTGAAAAGATGGTATGATGCATCTGAAGGGCCTATGAAAGTTACAAGAGGAGAAAGAAGCCACAAAAGTGCAGAAGTGCAGCAACATAGGAAGAATGGGACTTACCAAGGAGGGCCGTTGTCAACCATTCGATTGGAATCTTTCAAGTTTTAATTGCTTTAAGACTCCTATTCCATTTACAAATACAGCTAGCTTAGGATTAAATCCCGTGTCCCCCAGTTTGATAAGGGCACCCCCTGGCACATCGGTTATTAACTGAGGGCACCCCAGCTTCCAATTCTGATGTATTCACCCACAGCTTAAGCCTGCTGACTTCCGTGGACACCCTAACTGCCCTGGATTACTGAGGGCACCCCTCTACAATGCTACTGTTTTCCGAGGGCACCCCAGGACCTTGACGGGGATTTTTTTTGCTGAATTGAGGCATTTTCTCCTAGAAAATATGATCATGGTTTGCTTGTTTGTTCGTGAAATCCTCGAGGTGATATTTGTCCATGCTATAGATCTTCTCTTTAGCATGATTCGAGGGTCTTTTTGTTGATCCCGTGGGACCCCCTATTTTGTCCTGCATATTTTTTCTAAAATTTTTCTTACCTTGGTTGAAGTCTCTTTTCAATTACCACTTGTTTCATATTCAGTTTGCTTCCACACTTCCTTGCACATGGTGTTACTGAAAGTCTGAAATATAGGAACATGACCTAGTTGGATATATACCCTTCCAAGATTTGACTCCCTAGAATGAAGTTATGAGTGGATCTGTAGCATGAATGAAAAAAACGAAAAAACTATTTTTCGATGAGCACATGCTTTCAGAACTAACACAGGATCTCATTCCCTTTGGAAATCGATTCCTAAAAAAGGGAAATGAACAGTTCTGAGGAGACCGCCAAGTAAGAAATGAGTGACATACTGTTTTGAGTATTCCTTTTATATGATTGAACTTTCCCTCCTGAGAAAGAAACTTCGAGAGAAGCCTCAGAATGCAAAGCTCAAAAAGCACTGTCTTCCCGCTACCAGTTGGTGCAGAGATCACCATGTTTATGTCGCAGAGGAAACACCCAGAAAAGCATTCGCTCTGCAAAGAATTAAAATACCTGCGAACAGATAAAACAACATCAGATCTGAAGTACGCCATCCAGTTTTAAAAATTAGGAATTGCCTATGAAAGTAAACCCCATCTTGCAACTATTCAAATCTTTGCTATATTTTGAGAGCACGTCAGTTTTTATCCGGATCCAAACCACAATATATATTAACAGTGCATATCAATTTAACTATCCAAATGTCATATAAATGGAATAGGAAAAGCGAACGAATTATGTTAGGATAGGATATTTGTCATTGCAGGTCCAATGGACATCAAGAATTCAAAGTTCGGACGATAATTTAGTAGCTATTGTCAGGTACTTGAGCTTGAAAATATGGAAGTTGGCCCTCTACCAACCACATTCTTCTATGCATAGGAAATTCGGTCAAAAATAAAAACCAATCCCAGATCGGAGACGAACATGCAACCGTTGAAATTTCCTTAACCCCAAAACTCGAGTTGTAGGGAAAGGTCCCGTCATAGTTGTTAGTGTATATTGTAGGTTATACAGGTGTACATGACTTATTCCCTACACATGTATGTGCCTAAATATCCGTGGCTATTTGACCTAATGAGAATCGTCCGTCATTCTCCCAAACCCTAACCATCTCTCTCTCTCTCTCTCTCTCTCTCTCTCTCTCTCTCTCTCTCTCTCTCTCTCTCTCTCTCTCTCTCTCTCTCTCTCTCTCTCTCCCCCCCCCTAGGATTGTGGTAATATGGTATCATAGTGGTTTAATTCCCTCGTCATCCCCTTCTGCTGTCTTCCTCCCCAACCCAGCGACCTTGCCTGTGCCCGCGACAAGCCCATCGCCTTGTGCCCTGCATCCGAGCCCGCGCTTGGCACTTCCGCGCCCAATTGGCCCTTGATCTGTCTTAGCCGGCCCCTCCAGCAGCCTGTCGGCCTTTCCCCTGCCCTCCTACAGCCCGCCGACTATCCGTCGGCCCTCCTGCAGCCCGCCAGCCCTTGCCGGATCTTCTGCAACCCGCCAGCCCTCCGCCGGACCTTTTGCAGCCCGCCGTCGGCCCTTCTACAGCCCGCCGACTATCCACCGACCCTCCTGCAGCCCGTTGGTCTTCCGTCGGCCCCTCATGCAGCTCGCCAGAGCCCGCCAACCCTCCGTTGGACCTCCTGCAGCCCGCCGACTATCCGTCAGCCCTCCTGCAGCCTGTTGGTCTTCCGTCGGTACCTCATGCAGCTTGCTACAGGCCTCCTGCAGTCCGTTGACTTTTTTTGCAGTCCTGCCGGTCTTCCCGCCGGTCCTTCCTTGCCTGCCGACTCCTTGCTATCCGCGCCACTTAGCGTGTCTTTCTGCTGACTGAGTCTCTGCGTCTTCTGCAGCTCTCGATGATTTCTTCAGATCAATCGTCGATGGAGACTCCAGTGCAGACGACCCCTGTACAGTTCTCGACGACATCACTCGAGCAGACGGGGGACTTCCTTCCTGCCTCGACTGAATTTTCTTTGGTCACGATTGCTGACTGGACTGCATGGTCTGTCACCGTCCAGAGTGTCCTGGACGACCGAGCTCTGTATGGGCATCTTGATGGTTCTACACCAGCTCCTGCTGATACCTCTGGAGCAGGGTCCTCTGACACCTGGAACCTGCGTGATCGTCGTGTCCGGGCATTTCTGGTTGCCTCGGTTGACCGCTCGCTTCGAACTGACCTGGTCACCTTTAAAACTGTGGCAGAGCTCTGGGCTCATCTAGTGGAGCGCTTTGTAGAGCATAGCGGGGCCCGAGAGTATCAGCTTCTCTCTCAGGCTCAGTCTGCTCAGCATGGGGAGCAAACAATTCAGCAATTTCACAGCCTTATGCGTGGCTACTGGCGTGAGCTCCAGGCTTTGGAGTCTCCTTTGCTGAAGGTGTCCAGAGTCAGTGCCTTCTGGTACAAGCTGCAGTTCTTTCGGGAACGATGACAGCTCTATCAATTTTTGATGGCTCTTCGACCTGAGTTCTTTCTCCTCGCGGGACAACTGATCCATAAGGATCCCCTTCCTTGCCTTGATGTTGTTGTAGCTGAGCTTATTGTTCGTCGTTTTCGCACTGTTGCAGCTCGTCGGACCTCGGTATCCTCCAGTTTTGAGGGTGTTCTTGTAGCTGCTCCACCTCCGCGACCCACTCCCACTGCTCCACTCTCTCACGGTCCCTCCCGTTCATCTGGCGCGTCCGATGGCCCATCTGACACACAGAGATGCACCCATTGTAGCAAGCCGAGGCACATGGTCAACTCTTGTTGGCAGCTTCATCCAGAGAAGAGTGTTGGGCCACCTAACCATGGTTGACCCACTACTGCAGTTGTTGGCACTACCCCGCTGATGCTACTACAACGGATCGCCTTCAGCGCCTTGAGATGCGTCTTGAGCAGCTCCTTCTACAGCATGCCTCTAGTTCCTCCGGACCCTCTGCCTTCTCTGCCACCTCGGGTACCTCTGCACCTTGGATTATGGACTCTGGGGCCTCTCACCACATGACTCCTGACCACTCCATCCTTACTGCATGCTCACTCGCCTCCCGCATTCCTCCGATCCACACTGCATATGGCTCTCTCTTAGCCATCTCGCAAATTGGATCTATCACAACCGCCTCAGACCCTACTGACCTTCTTTCCCTACCTTTTGTTTTGCATGCACCTCAGCTCTGCATGAATTTAATTTCTATTAGCAGCATGTGTGATACCGGCCTGACAGTCACATTTTCTTCCTCTTCTTGTGTTGTACAAGATCCACGCTTGGGACAGAGGATTGGTGCTGCTCATAGGGTTAACGGACTATACCACCTGGAGTATCTTCATTTACCTGTTGTTCCTCCTTTAGTCTTCTGTGGTGCTGTCTTTTCTGATGCCGACCTGTGGCACAGGATATTAGGTCATGTGTCTGAATCTTGTCTTAAAAGTCTTTTCCAGTCTGGAGCTTTAGACCGAGGTTCCATTTGTACTCTTTCTTTTTATATGGGATGTCAGTTGTCTAAGCATTCAGCTAGCCCCTATTATTCTAGTTTATCGAGGTCTTGTAGTCTTTTTGATCTAGTGCAATCCGATATTTGGAGTCCTGCACCTTTATCTTCTATGAATGGGTATTTTTATTATGTTAGTTTTATTGATGACTATTCACGTTTCACGTGGGTTTATCTCCTTCGTCAGTGATCTGACATTCCTGAGGTCTACCAGACGTTCACAGCCATGGTTCATACTCAATTCAATGGTCGTATCAAGACCTTCAAGTCTGATTGCACTCGTGAGTACCTCTCATCTACTATGCGCTCTATCCTTATGTCCCATGGGACTATCTTCCAACAATCTTGTCTACACACTCATGAGCAGAACGGGATTGCAGAGCGGAAACATCGTCACATCCTTGAGACAGCTTGGGTCCAGCTTCTCTCCTCATTCGTTCCTCGCACCTTCTGAGCAGAGACTATTTTGACCTCTGTCAACCTCACTAACATCATCCCTTCCTCAGTCCTCTCGGGCGTTTCTCCTAATGAGCGCCTCTATGACACCCCTCCCGACTATAGCATGTTGCGTACTTTCGGGTGCACATGCTTTGTCCTTCTTCCTTTCCATGACCGTAACAGCTTTCGTCTAGGTCCACTAAGTGTGTGCTCTTGGGAGTCAGTTCTGAGCACAAAGGGTATCGTTGCTATAACCCCTTGGCTCGTGTCTTCGCATCTCTCAACATGTTTCCTTTGTCGAGGATGTTCCCTATTACTCTGCTGCGTCTCAAGATCTCACCTTTCTTGATATTCCTACCGCTCCTTCCTCTGTGGCTCCTCATGCTCCTACGACATCCTCTCCTCCTGCTACTGCTTCTCCTATTGCTCCTGCTCTTGAGCTCTTACCTCCTGTTACAGTGGTAGTCCCTCCTCCTTCTTCTCCTTCCGTCTCAGATGATGTTTCTTCTGAGTCTCCTTCCTCTCCCTTGGGTCCACCAATCCCTTCACCTGTTTCACCCTTTCCTCAGATGTATTTTCGTCATTGTCAGCCTGCCCCTTTGTCTGTTCCACCTTCGTCTGACAGTGACTCCTCTGGTACGCCGTCTACCTCGAGCAGCCTTCCTCTACCGGATGTGGATCCCAACACTCCTCCTCGCTATCCCCAGCGCAAGCGCCGCCACCTCGGCCACTTTGGCTACTCACCTGATTGTTTTGATTTGCTGCAGTCACTTCCTATTTGCCCTCGTTCACTGCTTACCTTATCTCCCTTCACACTGACAGAGAGCCTAGGTCCTACAGAGAGGCACTACAGTACCCTGTGTGGCAGCAGGCTATGGCTGAGGAGTTTGAGGCCTTTGAGCAGACTCAGACATGGAAAGTTGTCCCTCTGCCAGCTGGTGTTGAGCTCATTAGCTGCAAGTGGGTCTTCAAGATCAAGCGTCGTCTTGATGGCTCCATTGATTGGTACAAAGCCCATCTTATTGCTAGGGGCTTTACTCAGAAGTACGGGATTGATTATGACGAGACTTTTGCTCCGGTGGCTCAGATAACCACCATTCAGACCCTTCTTGCTATTGCTGCTGCTCGAGGTTGGCCCCTGCTTCAGATGGATGTCAAGAATGCGTTCTTCACGATGATCTCTCCGAGGTTGTTTATATGCAGCATCCTCCTGGTCTCAGCACACCCTCTCAGCACGTTTGTTGTCTCTGTGGGTTATTTATGGACTCAAACAGGCTCCTCGTGCCTGGTTTGAGCATATTTTCATCATGCAGTTATGGAGATCGGCTTTGTGGAGAGCTTCCAGGATCACTCCATGTTTGTACGGACTTTCCCCCAAGGTAGGGTCATCATCCTTCTCTATATTGATGACATGATCCTTACTGGTGACGACTCGGGTACCATAGCCTCTCTTCAGTAGTATCTTCAGAGTCAGTTTCAGATGAAGAACCTGGGTCCTCTGCGCTACTTTCTTGGCCTGGAGGTTGCTAGGGTGCTCGGGGGATTCTGCTTTCTCAGCAAAAATACACGACTGACATCTTGGGTCGTGCTGCTCTTTCTGACTGTCAGACAGTTGACACTCCTCTTCAGCTTCATGTGAAGCTCCGACCTGCTGATGGTGAGTCCCTGTCAGATCCTACTAGATATCGGGAGATTGTTGGTCAGCTTGTCTATCTTTGCTTCACTAAGTCGGATATTGCACATGCAGTCAGTATTTTTAGCCAGTTCGTGGATGCACCTCACTCGACTCATTATGCTGCCCTTCTTTGGGTCCTTTGATATCTACGAGGCACTATTACCAGGTCGCTTCTTTTCTCTTCGACCTCCTCTCTGGTTCTTCGTGCATATCTGACTGGGCCGGTGATCCGACTACTCGTCCCTCTACTACTGAATATTGTCTGTTTCTGGGTGACTTTTTGATCTCCTGGAAGAGCAAAAAGCAGCAGGTTGTCTCTCTCTCCAGCACTGAGGCCGAGTTTCATGCAATGGCTACTATTACTAAAGAGCTTGTTCATCTACGGCGTCTTCTTCATGATCTTGGTGTCGCTGCTTTTGGCCCTACAGCTCTTCATTGCAACAACAAGAGTGTTATTCAGATTGTCAGCAATCCGGTTTTTCACGAGCGGACAAAGCACATCGAGCTCGATTGTTACTTCTCCAGAGAGCAGTACGAGTCTGGAACTATCTCTTTGCCCTATGTGTCTTCCGCATAGCAGATTGCTGATTTTTTCACAAAGTTACATTCCTTTCCTCGTTTTTGGTTTTTTATTAGCAAACTCTCAGTGATTGATCCACCGTGAGTTTGAGGGGAGGTGTTAATGTATATTGTAGGTTATACATATGAGTTAGGTGTACAAGACCCATTCCCTACACATGTATGTGCCTATATATTCGTGGCTATTTGCCCTAATGTGAATTGTCTGTCATTCTTCCAAACCCTAGCCATCTCTCTCTCTCTCTCTGCTAGGGTTGTGGTAACAATAGTATATAAGCAAACGCCCGATCTCTACATAGCCGATGTGGGACTAAACAAAGGTCACACGCCCCCTCACCTGGACAACAACAAACGCCAGCATGCCCCCTCACATGGACAACAAACAAAGGGTGGGGGCCCCATGCCCGGGTGAGACACGGTCGGCTCTAATACCATGTTGAAATTTCCTTAACCCGAAAACTCGAGTTTTGGGGCAAAGGAAATTTCAACAGTAACCAGACGAATCTAACACGGCCAAAAACTAAGCTAATAGAACAACAAATCATTGCGCATGCAGATATTAATATGTCGAGTATTACAACTGAAACAGGAGAAGGATAATAATAATAATAATGTTTAGCACATGAAACCTGAAGCTAAAAGTTGAACGAAAAGGTGCAGGCAAATCCGCAACCGATCTCAAGGAATATGAGTCCATCAGAAATCTTAATCCCTCAAACCGTCGCCGATGGTCAATTAGATTGTTCCAAACCACCTAATCAACAAAAGTATATATTAAAATGCAAATTCTGTGCTCCCGATGGTCAAATTGAAATGAAAAGATGCAAAAAAAAAAAATGTTATTGGTGTGTTTCCCCAACTTAATTCATAAATCACTTAAACCTCGAGAACTTTCAAAACCAGAGCTACAGTTAGTAAGATCAATCTCATTTCCACTCCCTAATATTGGCAGATCGGATTCAAACAAAGCATTACCAGAGATCAAGAGCTGAAATCTTCGGCAGCAGCTTTCAGATCTCTCTTTGGTACATCCACACGGACTGAAACCTCCAGAAATTACAAAGCAGGGAAGGAACCCCCAATTTGGACATCGGGAAAACAAATCGACATCGCTATATCGCTCGAATGCAGATGAAAACGGAATCTCGCAGAAAACCTAGAGCCATTTTATGGAAAAATGGTGAGAAAAAAAAAATCGATCACTAGGTTTCCATTTCCTTCAAGAAATCAGAGGAGAGAGAGAGAGTACCGATGGAAGAGATCAAATCAAAGGAGAAGAAGAGACGGTGTGGTGTGACTGACTTCTCTACAGGAGGGTGAGAGGGATTCAGCTCGGAGCCCAAGGATGGGAGGACGGAGGCGAAACAGTCGCTTTTATAGTGGGAAGGGAGCGTCGTTGGCGGGTAGGGTCTGGTGCTCCACGGGAACAACTTAAGGGAAGCAGGAAAGTACGGCATCGAAACAAAGGTACTATTTGCAGCTCAGATGGCGTTTCGGCATGCTCGTTAGGTCACGTGTAGTGCACGTGCAATTGTTAGCCCTGTGACAAATCCACGCGGTCGATCAAGAGGAGCAGGGAAGTGGACGTGTCATCAGAGCCGTTCGGAGTGTGCTCCCTCCTCCAATCGAACGGTACGTGGGAGTCGGTGGTCATTTTTAACGCAAAAAAATATTTGGGGATGAAAGTGCACTCCAACCGACTCCTCAATCTCTTTATTTTTGTATAAAATAATAAAATCAAGAATCATGAAAATAATCTATACAAGGATTGTTTTGAAAAGTAAAAAAATCAATAGACTTTCATTCAATACAAAAAAGGGCCCACTAATCTTAGGTTTCTCTACTTCTCTCTCCATCCCTAGGAAGAAAAAGTAGAAAAAAATCAAAATAGAGAAGTTTGGTAGAGCCCATTGTGGGGGAAAATCTTCGTGCCGACCCGAAGACTCTCGCAGCACCAGTCAATTGGAGTTGAAGTTGATGTCGAAGATCGTTGATCGATCTGTTGCTGAAGTCTAAGCCTTTTGATATGCAAACAGAGGAATGCAATCAGAGAAATTGTGACACGAAATGTGATCTCGGAGTTCAGCCGAAGCCTACGTCTCCGTGCTATAGGGAGCAACCCGAATTCACTAACACTTCAGTTGAAGTGACCTCGACAGGCCGAGTGTCACTGAAAGCTCCCTAATTTCTTCGAAAGAGAAAAGAAGATCAAAGAGAGATGGTAGATCGGAAGTTAGAAATCCCAGAGCTCTGGTTCTGAAAGTCAGATCTCAGAGTGGAAATCAGAATTTTCGGATCCTTTTACATTCGAAGGCACTGCTATTTATAGGATTCTCTTGTGGGAATTCTGGGTTAAATGGCGGTTTCTGCCGTCGTATCTGGGGATTCTCCAGGTAAAGCTAGCGGGCCCCGTTACCGTTTTCTGGGGGATTCCACAGGCTTGTGGGCCTTCCGGGCAGGGCCGGTGGGTCCCATGGTAGTCTTCGTGGGCCCACCAGGCAGGGCCGGTGGGTCCCGTGGTAGTCCTCGTGGGCCCACCAGGCAGGGCCGGTGGGTCCCGTGGTAGTCTTCGTGGGCCCACCAGGCAGGGCCGGTGGGTCCCGTGGTAGTCTTCGTGGGCCCACCAGGCAGGGCCGGTGGGTCCCGTGGTAGTCCTCGTGGGCCCACCAGGCAGGGCCGGTGGGTCCCGTGGTAGTCTTCGTGGGCCCACCAGGCAGAGCCGGTGGGTCCCGTGGTAGTTGGTAGACTTCTGCCAAAATTTGCACCCACAGTTACCCCCTCCAAGTTAGCTAGATTGCCTTCTGGCTGGCTTGGATTTGGTGCAAAAAACAGTAACTCCCTGTTTTGAAAAAAGGACACGAAGAAACTTGTCGTGTGTTAGCGTAAAAAAGGACTGACCGGTCAATTTTGATTGATCGGTCAAATTTTGACCGATCGGTCAAATTTGACCGATCGGTCAAATTTCGACCGATCGGTCAAAATTCAACCGGTCAAGGATCGCGTGATCGGTCAAAAGACACGGTTTTTTGACCGATCTAGTAGAATTTTGACCGATCAAAAGATTTTGACTGATCGGTCAAAATTTGTCCGATCGGACAAATTTTGACTGATCGGTTAAATTTTGGCCGATCGGTCAAAATTCAACCGGTCAAGGTTCGAGTGATCGGCAAAAAACATTGGTTTTTTGCCAGATCCAGTAGAAATTTGACCGATCAAATAATTTTCGTCGATCGGACATGTTTGTCCGATCGGTGAAAAAATATCCGGTCAAGGTTCGAGTGATCGGCAAAAAACCTTGGTTTTTTGCCAGATCCAGTAGAAATTTGACCGATCAAGTAATTTTCGCCGATCGGACATGTTTGTCCGATCGGTGAAAAAATATCCGGTCAAGGTTCGAGTGATCGGCAAAAAACCTTGGTTTTTTGCCAGATCCAGTAGAAATTTGACCGATCAAATAATTTTCGCCGATCGGACATGTTTGTCCGATCGGTGAAAAAATATCCGGTCAAGGTTCGAGTGATCGGCAAAAAACCTTGGTTTTTTGCCAGATCCAGTAGAAATTTGACCGATCAAATAATTTTCGCCGATCGGACATGTTTGTCCGATCGGTGAAAAAATATCCGGTCAAGGTTCGAGTGATCGGCAAAAAACCTTGGTTTTTTGCCAGATCCAGTAGAAATTTGACCGATCAAATAATTTTCGCCGATCGGACATGTTTGTCCGATCGGTGAAAAAATATCCGGTCAAGGTTCGAGTGATCGGCAAAAAACCTTGGTTTTTTGCCAGATCCAGTAGAAATTTGACCGATCAAATAATTTTCGCCGATCGGACATGTTTGTCCGATCGGTGAAAAAATATCCGGTCAAGGTTCGAGTGATCGGCAAAAAACCTTGGTTTTTTGCCAGATCCAGTAGAAATTTGACCGATCAAATAATTTTCGCCGATCGGACATGTTTGTCTGATCGGTGAAAAAATATCCGGTCAAGGTTCGAGTGATCGGCAAAAAACCTTGGTTTTTTGCCAGATCCAGTAGAAATCGACCGATCGAATGATTTTAGCCGATCGGACAAGTTTGTCCGATCGGTAAAAAATTATTCGGTCAAGGTTCGCGTGATCGGCAAAAAACCTCGGTTTTTTGCCAGATCCAGTAGAAAATCGACCGATCGAATGATTTTAGCCGATCGGACAAGTTTGTCCGATCGGTAAAAAATTATCCGGTCAAGGTTCGCGTGATCGGCAAAAAACCTCGGTTTTTTGCCAGATCCAGTAGAAAATCGACCGATCGAATGATTTTAGCCGATCGGACAAGTTTGTCCGATCGGTAAAAAATTATCCGGTCAAGGTTTGAGTGATCGGCAAAAAACCTCGGTTTTTTGCCAGATCTAGTAGAAAATCGACCGATCGAATGATTTTAGCCGATCGGACAAGTTTGTCCGATCGGTAAAAAATTATCCGGTCAAGGTTCGAGTGAGGCCACGAGCGAAGACTTCGATTTGAATGCTGAGACTCAGGTCTCGGACTTTGCTGCCTCGTGCCAAGGTTGCGAGCTTGGACTTTCGACCAAATGCCAAGATGTCGGTCTCAGACTTTGACTAAATTTGGACTTTGTTCGAATGCTGCGGTTCATGCCTCAGACTTTGCCCTTGAATGGTTGATGAGTCCGTCTGTAAGTTGTTGGAGGATTGTTTCTCCGATCTCCTTAGTTTGACAGAAATTAGGCCGAAACGTTCTCTCAACTAATTTGGAGCGTGGAGCACGTCTTTGTATGTTGATCCTGGCTATAGAAGATTGTAGATTCACCCCCTCATCGATGGTGGATTTCCAGAACGAGTCTTCCTCGAGCATGAGAGCACGTGATGCTCTCTTATGAGTGTCGAATGGTAGAAGTCTTCTGTAGTGACTTGGTAAGTTTGAGAGATGTCCTGCCTCTGGAGTGACATTGGCTGAATGCTGCTCGACGCGTGGGACCTTGATCTTCATGTCGAGATGTGTTGAGGCAAAGAGCTTTAGGCTTTGCTAGGGTGCCGAGAGCAGGTCTCGGATTTTGGACTTGCTGCACGTCGAGGCAGCGAAGGTGTCTTGGATTATGTATCTGAGTGTTGATATTCTGGTAGCTTGAAATTGAGAGTTGTGCTGTTTCACAACCCGAAACCGTTTAACATTTGCACGTAAAGGGTCGTGTCGCAACACGAGGCCCTAAACTTATTAAACGACCTGGTAGCTTGAAATTGAGAGTTGTGCTGTTTCACAACCCGAAATCGTTTAACATTTGCACGTAAAGGGTCGTGTCGCAACACGAGGCCCTAAACTTGTTAAACGACCTGGTAGTATGAAGGTTGAGCTGGCTCAACTTGAATTTGCTTGACGGTTTGAAACTGAATATTGCGCTGTCTCATAACTCAGAATTTGAACGGACAAGTAGACGTTTGAAAGCAATCTTTATTCAACATAGAATTTACATCATAGATAGAACAATTTAAGATTTCGAGCATTCCAAGCCCGTGGCAATCGATAGAATCCTTGGCCTCCTTCTGATTTGACTTTGTATAGATCTTCCCAGTTGGGATCTAGTTTCCAGCTGCTGCGTTCTCTGACGATACAAATGGTCGCTTGAAAGTTGATCATCTCCAACCCCCCTGATTTTTCCATCTCGAGGGAGATCTTCACTAGTGATGTTCGAAGGAATGATTTTGCCTGCCTTTGAGAAACTCTTGGAGATGTCCTACACGTAGCAGATCTTCCAAATGATGCCTTAGCCGGTGGCACTGATCAGTTGAATGACCATGACTGCGATGGAAATCACAGTAGACGGTTTTGTCTGCAGTGGCCTTAGTGTCGGGCTGCAGTGGATTAGGCCATCGGAGGAACTCTTCATGCTGAATTCGATCGAGGATCTGTTCGATTGGTAGATTCCATTTGGTAAAAGTAGTCTTCTTTGGAGGAGATCGGCGTCCATCGTTTCTTAATCGCTTGGGTGCGAGAGGAACTTCTGCTTCTGCGTTGTAGGCTCTGGTAGCATATTTTGTGGTTTCCCTTTCGGCGGGTCGCCTCTTTGTCTCTCGTCCCTTTCGGGCAATTTGATCATCCTCAACCTCAATTTCCCGTTGGATTCGATCAAACATTGAACCTAGGGAAAGAGGAGGATTGCGAATGAAGTCGTTGTAAATGTGCATGTCGAAGCGGAGTGCATTCTGAAATGCCAACATGATAGCTTCATCATCCAGATGCCTCCCAGAGAGGGCAGCGTGCTCATTGCGAAATCTCCTTGTGAAGCTGCGAAGACTCTCATCCGAACCCATCCTTAGCCGATAGAGGGAATCGAGCTTCTTCTCCGGCTTCAAATTAAGTTGATAATGTTGCACAAAGAGATTGGCTAAGACGCTGAACTGAGTAATGGATCCAGCTCGAAGGTTGTGATACCAATCGAGGGATGGCTCATCGAGGCTCCCAGCGAAGGTGCGGCAGAGCACGTTGTTCTCTTCTTCATGCGGTGTCAGGGATTGTTTGAAAGAGAGCATATGGAGAGTTGGATCTCCTTTGACGCAATTGAATTTGGGGAGAGTGGGTGTTCTCCATCCCCTTGGAAATGCTGACTCGAATAAGCTTCGATGGAGGGGTCCGACGGAGGAGTATCCATCCCTACGACCCTGCCCTCGACTTAGATGGAGATCGAGGGGTAAGATCGAGAGGTCCTGTTCGGCAGGTTGGAGTCGATGACGAAGGTCTGATCCGAGCCCACGTTGAAGCGGAATGGATGGTGAAACTCTATTCTTCGAGGGCGCACCTTTCATCTGACATCTTCTCGAGTCATCTTGCTTTGAAGGGACTCTTTTGTTGAAGTTGCGATCAGGAGTGGATTGAGAGGATTCGTCGTCGAGGCGGTCCCAAACACTCTGCTTCCACAGGGCAGCAGAGGGAGTTGGATCGCGTCGAACCCTTTCGAGGGTAGTAGTGCCCATTGACCTCTGTTGCTCAGAGTGGATTGAATGTTGTTGAATGTTGCGGAAGATCGACCCTCTCATTTGTAGAGGGGATAGGAAGAGCGATCCCAGCCTCAGAAGCTGCCCTCTTGAGAGCATCCCTCTCAGCGGTGAGGGTGGCGTTTTGCTTTGCAAATTGAAGCAGTTGAAAGTCGACCGCTGAAATTTGATATGTCGAAGGAGGGTCTTTAGCAGGAGTGGGGGTTGTTTGACCGATTGATTGTCGCGCAGGGTGGATGATCGATCGATCGACAGATCTTCCACTCCCTGAATGAACCCCCATCTCTGGGACAGCAAGGGGCTGTCCGAAATTGAGCCTTTGACTCATTGATCGAGTCTCAGGACGAGCTTGTTGTTGAGTATTACTTCCTTCTGGTTGACCCTGGTGTTTGGTTCTCGCCATTCAGAGTGCGAAGGGTACAACGAGATTGCCGACGTCCGATCAGTTGTCTGATCAACCGAGGGGGCGAGGAAGTTTGGCTATTGATCTGGTAGTCGAAGTAGAGAGGACACGGCTTCTCGCTCGGATCCCACAGACGGCGCCAAACTGTGGGGGAAAATCTTCGTGCCGACCCGAAGACTCTCGCAGCACCAGTCAATTGGAGTTGAAGTTGATGTCGAAGATCGTTGATCGATCTGTTGCTGAAGTCTAAGCCTTTTGATATGCAAACAGAGGAATGCAATCAGAGAAATTGTGACACGAGATGTGATCTCGGAGTTCAGCCGAAGCCTACGTCTCCGTGCTATAGGGAGCAACCCGAATCACTAACACTTCAGTTGAAGTGACCTCGACAGGCCGAGTGTCACTGAAAGCTCCCTAATTTCTTCGAAAGAGAAAAGAAGATCAAAGAGAGATGGTAGATCGGAAGTTAGAAATCCCAGAGCTCTGGTTCTGAAAGTCAGATCTCAGAGTGGAAATCAGAATTTTCGGATCCTTTTACATTCGAAGGCACTGCTATTTATAGGATTCTCTGGTGGGAATTCTGGGTTAAATGGCGGTTTCTGCCGTCGTATCTGGGGATTCTCCAGGTAAAGCTAGCGGGCCCCGTTACCGTTTTCTGGGGGATTCCACAGGCTTGTGGGCCTTCCGGGCAGGGCCGGTGGGTCCCATGGTAGTCTTCGTGGGCCCACCAGGCAGGGCCGGTGGGTCCCGTGGTAGTCCTCGTGGGCCCACCAGGCAGGGCCGGTGGGTCCCGTGGTAGTCTTCGTGGGCCCACCAGGCAGGGCCGGTGGGTCCCGTGGTAGTCTTCGTGGGCCCACCAGGCAGGGCCGGTGGGTCCCGTGGTAGTCCTCGTGGGCCCACCAGGCAGGGCCGGTGGGTCCCGTGGTAGTCTTCGTGGGCCCACCAGGCAGAGCCGGTGGGTCCCGTGGTAGTTGGTAGACTTCTGCCAAAATTTGCACCCACACCCATTGGAGACCACTTTTGATTGTGTTCTCTATTTCTTTTGGTAAAACAGAAAGAAATCCTAAGGAGCCCGTTGGAGATACTCTTGGTGATAGCTCCCTGACAAAGGTATCAACTTGCAATAAGCCCTCCTACAAGTTCCATATTGCAATAGCTCCATCCCAAAATCCCATCAAACCAAATAGAAAAAAGGATAATAGTGTTCAACCGAAGTTCATTAAATTTATATTTTCTGCCATCAACTTAACATAAATTGTTTTTTGCATGAAAATCAATTGAAATCACTCCAGATTGTCGATTTAAAACCACAAAACAATTTTATTTTTTCTGTATATTTTCATCAAAAAAAAAATATTATATCAACCGACCAAATAGTTACTCTTTTTTATTAATTGTTACTCTTTATGTGCGAGATAGAATCGAATTGATTTCGCATAATTAAATACATTTTTTTCACAAAGATAATCATATTGTGACCAGATGAGCATAAATACGGCTACATTCAATCAACAATTAAGACATTTTACCATATCAAATTGCTACTCTTTGCTAATGGATTGTTACTCTTTACTAATTATTACTTTTTTACTAAGAGTGCTACACTTTATATGTAGGGCTAAAATTATCATTTAAAAAAATTGTTATTACATGTGCGTGGTAGAAGGAGCCTGCGTTAATAGAAAACTAACGGATTTTTGTTCTTTAACGATTGTTACTCTTTTACTACAATTGTTACACTTTATCTGTAAGGATAAAATTATCATTTAAAAATTTCCGGTATTACATGTGCGCGAGAGAAGAAGTTCGTGTTAGCCAAAGTCCAACTATAGATAAAGTGGCATTTGAATTTATCACGTAAATATCCAAAATGGCATTCAAATTTACGAATGATGCCACTCGTTCTTTCACAGAGAACCGAGCTTGGGGGAGTTTTGCACCGCTCCCGTACCACGCTCGGACATCAGTCGATCTCCCCCGCACCGTCGATACATAGAGGACGCGGAGGAGAACCACCGAAGATCGTCCGTTCGTGCCGAGGTTAGTCGATTTCGTGTCGACGGACTCCGCGGTACGGGACAAGCTCCAGCCATGGAATCCATGCATATCGTGGAGGGGTTGTAGCTAGGGTTGGCAATGGGCCAGGTTTGAGCCAAACTCAACCAAGCTC